>NW_021027640.1:1192887-1208226 GCF_004153795.1 Camellia sinensis | reverse complement strand
TATACGTTGTTTCTCTCTTGGTTACCCATAACCATATATCAGATATATATTATATTTATCTCATTTATCCATTTGTTAAATGAGATAATATCTGATATCTATATCATCTATCCATATCATGATATGATAGATATATATCCTGCTCATACTGGCTACTCATCTTACACTTAATGACTAATTCATTTAAACTCGCATTTCTTGGATGACGTGACTCTTGAATGTTACTTCATCCAATGATGTAACATTATTTACAAGTCAAATTACAAAGTCAATCCGCGCAGCTCATTAGTCAAGATCATATACAGATCTATTGAGGGCTTACTAACTTCATAACTCCAAAACTCGCCAACCAAAACTACGTAGCGTGCCGCTAACCATAGCGCACACATTAGTTTTTATTATGCTAAACAAAGCAACAAAACCACGACGACTTTGAGTCATGTTCCCTTACTTTGGCTCAATTAAGGCATGACCTAAACTCTCCAAGACTTTTGCTCATCTAAAGAATGGGATTACATTGTTCACATTTGAATATCTTTACTAAGTCTAGGTCAACCAATTAACTTCCATAAGCTAAGTCAATTTAGAGAGAAATTCGCATTGGGATTAATTTGATTAGCATAATATAATTTTTCCACAAAAATCTAAATTAAATAGTGACAATATTACACAAGCCGCAAGATCAAAAATCCGCTATGTTCGTAATCATCTCTTGCGCCACAGGTGACAATTATCCAAAATTTAATTTAATTTATGCGCAAAATATTGATTTTCAGGAGTTAATCTATAAAGATTTCTCTCAACCGAATAACCTCCCACTGACTATGGCATGTCTAAAACCATGATAAATTTTTTTAATTCTATACAATAGCATCATAATGTAGATTCACAACCAACTCATGCTATGTCACAATTAATAATGGAATTTAAACAAATAACAACTAATCATGTTATTCTAATTACAACATACTAGTTACTCTAGGAAAAAAATAACAATATGCTGTATTTAATATTCAAATTATTCCATAACAGAAAGTATATCACTTCTGAAAATTTCTGAAATTTTTTGGTATTTTCTGAAATTTTAAATAACTAATAAACACATATAAAATTAGAAATAAATATTTCAGAATCTGGTAAAATGAAATAACCATACCAGTAAATAGTAAACTACAACAATAGTCTACCATAAAAAATTTAGCCCCAGAAACTTAATCATGCAACACCAGATGCATTTTAAAGCAGAAATAATGAATTATTATTTCAGGAAAAATATTTTTTATTTTCATAAAATTTTGAAACTTTTACAGAATATAAAAAATTTAATTCAGAGTCTAATGGTCCCAACCATGCTTAAAACAAAGCTATAACGAATTAATTATGACTATTTAACGCGATTCAAAATTAAAAACAAAACAAACATAGCCTTAACTTCAGCAGCCAAGCAAGCAGAGAAAAACGGCACTGCTCAACGCGCGACTTATCTACGGCTCAGCGCGAGGCCCAGCAGGCGGTTCAGAAGCTGGCTCAGAGAGCTGCTCAGCGCGCGGCTCAAAGAACGGCCCAGCGAGCGGCTCAACGCACAACACGCATGCGTGGCGCGGACGGCGCGCGAGGGGACAGCGCGGCTGACGCGCGTGTAGGCGCGTGGCAGTGCGTGAGAGCGCGTGGCAACGCGTGCACACCGATGACGGCGTCATCTGGTGCGCGAGGCACACGCGTCGCCTTCTGGGGTGTTTTCTGGTCCGATTTCGATACTCCCGAACTCCATTTTTCACAACAAAAACATTTATGGCATCAAAAATCACATTTAATGAACATAAAAATGAGATGTACCATACTCTCAATCTAATGGGAGTTGAAATTTTCCTCCTTTATAAACATTCATGTATATAATGTGTGCATATATATATAAAAAATATACACATGATTAGAGAAAAAACGAAAATACCCATTCACGCTCTGATACCAATGTAAATCAAAGGTAAACGCAGCGGATGAAAAATTATGGTCATACCTTTTTCTGCAGAGTTCGAATTGAAGGATCTCGTGGGTAAATCACGTGCTTCCTGAATCTGATCAATCAACCCAGCAATTGAGTGATATTACAGAATGAATATCACCCACACAAGTCATAGTGTAAAATGACTCTTGATCGTTGTATTTTGGGAGAGAGTCCGTAAATGGGTAAAACATACTACATACGTTGTTTTCTTAATCACCCATATCCCATATTATATCAGATATGTTGGATAATAATAAATCTATCCATATCAGTTGATATAATAGATATGGACATCCTGAGTGGTTATCCAAGTAAGTTTTGAATTCAAATTCAAACTTACATGGATAAGGTTCAAAAGGTTCAAAGGGTCATGTCATATGGGCGCCCAATTTCCAACAGATATCATTTAAAAAATTTATAGTTTAAATTGAAACAATTAAAATAATTAAGGTCTGATTTGTTAACGGGATTAAATTCAGAATTTTATTTAATATAATTTAACCAATTATCAATTATAAATTTGATCTAAATTTTGTCAATTGTTATTACTAGAGCTGAGTAAAAAATTTGGAAAAAAAAAAATCATAAATTGGTTCGACCCAAACCAAACGACATGATTTGGTTTGGTTTTATTTGGTTTTCTCAATACACAGTTCAGTCCTGATTCTTAAAATAAGCGAACCGTATTTCAGAATTCAGTGCGTGATTATATAGCTATGAATCTAATTTGAAACCGCACTGAATTGTTTAGATAAATACACGTATATAATTTGTTATCTACCATAAACATTCAAATATCTTATTAGTGTCAAATATATATATATACACACACATAAGTTGTAACATTTTACTAGTGCAAATTTGTTCTTGTATACTGGTAGAACCAATTCTAAATAATTACTTAAACAATTCATAAGATATGAACAATATTTTATAATTATGTTGTGAATGATAATAATATTTTTAAAAATCGTAATTTCAAATCGAACCAAATCGTAATTTACTGATTAATCAAATTTGATTTCGAATTTTTTTAATTTAATTTAATTTTAAATTTTGTGAAACTATAAATAATTATTTAATTTTAATTTACTCGCAAAGCCAACCAATTTCAACCATGAACAATATTTTATAATTATGTTGGGAATGAAAATAATATTTTTAAAAATCGTAATTTCAAATCGAACCAAATCGTAATTTACTGATTCAATCAAATTTGATTTAGAATTTTTTTAATTTAATTTAATTTTAAATTTTGTCAAATTATAAACAATTATTTAATTTTAATTTACTCGTAAAGCCAACCAATTTCAACCATCCTCACTCCTATTTATTACAGTCCCATTGTAGTCCACAATTAGTATCTTTTTTTTTTTCTTTTTTTTGGGAGGGAGTTTAAAAGGGCCACGTGATGAGACACTACTACACTACTTAAATATCCTACGTGAGACACCAATTTCAAGCAATTACTTTTCTCACGCATAATTGTCAACTTTTATAAATAGAGAAAAAATATGACATTATTACTTTTTCATGGCATGAATCACGACTAACAAAAAAAAAAAAAAGTTATGTCGTATCAAAGTTATAATTTATTATATTTTTTGAAACATTTTTTTAGATAGATTACAGATGAAAAACTCTTTTTGAAACTTTTTTTAATTTATTATATTTAGATAGAAAAATTTTGATAACTTCACAGTTTGTGGTTACGAAGGAAGTGAAGATGTTGCTGCACGGATTACACAACAGCTGTTGTTGGGCAAAATGGGTTTATTTTGAGACTCATTTTGATAATTCGAACCGTCTACATTTTAGAATACATTAAATAGAACATGCCTGTAAAAAATCAAATTAATTAGATATCGTTTATCTATTCATCTACTACATTTATATTTATTTTAATATACTTTAAATCACAATTATTATTTATTTTTATAGATACAAATGTGAGTAGATGAATGGATAAACGATATCCGATTAACTTAATTTTTTACAGACATATTCTAATTGATATATTTTAAAATGTGAACGGTTCAGATTATCAAAATAGACTCCTACCCTCTAGTTCTCGTTTGTTTTATTCTTTTATTGATTACACAAAACAGATAGAAATAATTCACTGTCCAGGATTTGCTCTTTTTTTTTATTATTATTATTCCATCTTTAAAAAGTTTTACATTTTTAGGTTTTACTCAACTAGACGGATCAAAAAAATAAAAAATATTTTAAAATTAATTATTAATTAATTGTATTAAATATATTTAAATACATATTCTACGGATTTTTTGAATGTACCAATAATGTCTAAAATATTTATGTTTCCTTCATTAACATATTATCTACCAAGTTCTTTTATCTTCTCTCTTCATCATTTTTTCAAAAATTTCACACCACCACTGTCCATCACCACCGCTACCGCCACCACTACTGTCGTCTTGGCCATCTAGCAGCCACCATTACCGTGGTCATTTGACCATTATCACAGTTCACCAACTGTCTCTACTATTCCTGATCTACACATCACCATCATTATACACTTACCTCGATTGTCGCAGATCCACCGCAGTTGTTGCAGATCTTCAATTTACTTTTGTCGATCTACACAACCACTACCAATGCCTCCTTTGTTGCTGCCACCATTCTCTATCATCATCATCCTCGTTAGCTACTATTTTCTAGTAGCCTCATCTGAATCTACACCAATCTAGTTGTTTTAATAATAAAATCGACTCAAAATGACTCTAAACAATGATTCTCTCTCTCTCTCTCTCTCATCAGATCTGCTAGAACCCATATTTAGATTTAGATTTATTTTTCATTAATAAATTTATCAGTCTCATGCTTTACGTGTATGTGGGAGAGGAGGTTGAGTTCTTATAAGTGAGTGAGTGAACATGAGTAAATCAAATTTGTCATTTGTATTTTATTTTTATTTTTTTTAACAAATCAGCCAATAATAAATTCATCACTAAATGTATTTTTGATAAATTCATTAGACCGGTCTTTGTTACTTCCTCTGTGTCTATGTTTGTGTGTGGTTATGTTTCTATGAGTGAACATATATGCTAGTAAATGACAACGACTAAGTTTGTGTGTATATATATGCAAATGTGAGTAAGTGAATATGTTAGAATGAATGACTAACTGGTAAAGGTGATAGTAGTGATGTGGTGGTAATAAATATTATTTTTCAATGTGTGTGGTTATGTTTCTATGAGTGAACATATATGCTAGTAAATGACAACGACTAAGTTTGTGTGTATATATATGCAAATGTGAGTAAGTGAATATGTTAGAATGAATGACTAACTGGTAAAGGTGACAGTAGTGATGTGGTGGTAATAAATATTATTTTTTCTTGAAAAATAGCCAGAGGGTCGTCGAAAATTATCTACATGGGCCAATCATAGATTTTGCCAGAGGTGGTAGGTGACAGTCACGATAGTCGTCGATGGTCGTAGACTACAACTGGAGGTAGTCACTGACGAGAGAGAGAAGAATCATAATACCGTTTCTAATGGAGATGAAGAAAGTAAATGAATGGTATTTTAGGAATATCGATAACTGAAAAAAGAGCATAACTTAGAAATAAATAAGTCTGGTCAATAGGACCAACTCATATATGTCCCAAAATTTAAAACTAAAAAAAGGTCTAGAAATTAAAAAACATAATTGCCTTTTTTGGTTATTTTTGTTTTTGCAAAATATTTTTTTTCAATTTTTTATTTTTTAGATTTCTCTACATTCGGGGGAAAGTAAAAAAAATTTAAAATAATTTTGAAAAAAAAAATCATTAAATAGAAACAAGGTCGAAAAAATTGTGATTTTTTTAAGTATATGGCAAACACTAGATAGTCAGCATTGCTCCGTTCCTTTTCTTCCACTAATCTGTGAATTTTTAAAGTGAGATTGGCTACACTTTTGTTTTACATTTTTATTTTTTTGAATTTTTAAATTAAAAACATAAATTATTTATTTTTAATTTATTTAGTTGACAACTGAGAAAAAAATAATTTACTTAACAAAATTCATCTTTATTTATCAACTACTTAAAAAACCGCATTTGAACCTTTTTCTCATTTTTAATGAAATTTTTTTAAAAAAATTACAATGTTTTTATTTTATTTTTCAAGTCCTATTTAGAAGGATATAAAAAAAATTAAAAAATTATGAAAGACCAAAAAAAATAATACTAAAAAATATTTTTTTAGCATTTTCCAAATACAATAACCCTTTTAGAAATAATTTTATGTGAAAATAACCAATAAGTCTTGTTTTGCTCTTCAATTACTATCAAGTTCTATCAAGTTTCAATATAAATAATTAAGTCCTATCTTTCATAATATATTTCCAAAACATTCATTGATCCATAATGGTGGATTTATCTCAATTTTACCTCATTCAATATGAAGATATGAGTTAATTATCAAAAAGTCCTGTCTACATATTTAGTGGTAGCTTAGGTCCTGTCAAAAAGTTTTTGAACCAATAAGTCCCATTTATAGGTAAAAAGACGTTTGCCCTTTAATCCAAAAACTGAGAATGTTCTTAATTTTCAAAACTGAGAATGATTTCAATATATAATTATCAAAACTAAGAAATTTCTGTTTGGCTTCTGAGAAAAGTATGGGATTGAAAATAAAGATAATTTTGCGAACCTGACACGTTAGATTGCTGAATTGAGTTTTTTTCATGCTTAAAATTGAGAATATTATAAACTGAGAATATTCTCAATTTCAAAAAAAGAGACTTAGCTACACAGTGACTCGAGTTTAACAGAGAGTTTGCAAACTGAGAATGTTCTTTAAAAAGAGCTTTTGAACCCAGAGAGAACTAAACAATACAAATTGAAGAATTTGGAATCCCAACAAGATTTAAACTGTGGGCAATATGATTTAGGCACTAGTATTGCAACAGTTACAAATTTGAAGTCACCTAGACTTCAAATTTAGGCCTATTTAGTCTCTTTTGCTACAATCTCTAGTGAAGAGATCAAAGCATAACCATGAGGGAAAAACAGAGTTCCTCGCCGAATTGACGATTATAGCTTCTTTGAGGCACAAGAATTTGGTTCAGCTCCAAGGCTGGTGTGTTGAAAAAGATGAATTGTTTCTTGTTTACGAGTTCATGCCCAACGGGAGTCTTGATCAGGTTCTATACAATCAATCTGAGCGTGGTAATTTGCTGAAATGGGTACATAGATACAATATTGTAGTTGGGTTAGCCTCTATTCATAACAAGAACAATTCAACAAAGACCTAGCAAACGAAATGATGAAGCAGAAGTATGCAAAGACACAACCTTTGGCACATCTTCGGGGGAGATCAGAACAACCTCTGCAGCAGATATCTTGGCAGTGATCGGTGAGCTATTGTGAAACACTCTGTGGCCATCACTTGCATCATTGTTGAATGCTTTAGAGAGAGAAAAAAACTAGTAAGAGAGTGAGAGAGAAGATTGATTGATGTGAGGTTTGGATGTGTTGCCTCTAAATCGATCGTGCTATGTAGCTCGAAAACGGGGAGCCCGAATGCCTCGATTTTTTTTTTTTTTTTTTTTTTGCAGAAGAAGAACGAAGACCAGGAAGAAGAAGGAAGAAGGGAGGAGGAGGAGGAGGAGGAAGAAGAGGAAGGGAGGAGGAGGAGGACTGGAGGGGGCATAATATTCGGGGGAGGAGGAGGCAGAGGCGGGGCGACGGCGGTCGGAGGCTGCGGCGGGGTTGGGCTGGGCGACGATCGGCGGATCGGCGGCTGGGAGGGGCGACGATCGTCTTCTCTCTCTCTCTCTCTCTCTTTCTCTCTCTTCCCCTCTGCTTCTCTCTTTCTCTCCCTCTCCCTCTGCTTCTCTCTTTCTCTCCCTCTGCTTCTCTCTGCATCTTCTCCTTCGAGTCATTCGGGGCAAAATGTTTCGAGCTACGAAACATTTCCCCTTCTAAATTGAGCTTTCTTTGGAGAAATTACCGATGAATTTGGTGGAGAGGGAAAGGAGTTTGGATGGATAAATTAGTCTATTAAAAATTAATGGGACTTGAAAGAGCAAATAATTTTATCTAGGACCTAATGGATTATAAGTTCACAAAATGGGACTTCTAGGTAAATGCCCCTATTTTTAATCTAAGTAAAATAATCTTTTTTTTTAATTGTAAAAATTATGATATTGTATTTAAAAAATCATAAATCACAATAATAATAATAAAAAAACTATCAAAAAGTTTTATTTTGCTTTGAAAATTATTATTGAATTATATCAAATTCAATATTAACAAATAAATCTTTTTTTTTTCTTTATAAATTGTTATACGTTAAAAAATTCAATTGTTCATAATAGTATATTTTATTTTCATTTTATCTTTTTCATTAAAATATGAACAAAAAAATTCATAAATAATTTTAATTTATTAGAAATTTTATAATTAAATTCTTTTTAATTGTTCAAATTAATTGATTTTTCATAAAGAATAAAAAAAAATTATAAGCATAAGATTAATAATCTTTACAATTAAAATTTTAAATTTTAATTAAGTTAAAATTATTTATAAAATTGTTGTTCATATTAAATAAGAATGGTTAAATTGGGATAAGACAAACCATTATAGAGAAATGAATCTTTTGAGAATTTTTTTTTATCATAAATAGGACTTAGGGCATCTCCAACGATTCACCAAATATTTCATCAAATCTAAGTAAAAAAAGTACAAATTCCTCTATCTGATATCAGTCACTCCAATGGTCATCCCTTCAACGATGAATTTATAGTTGTCATCAAAACAAAAGTCATTTAAGAGGTTGACTGGCTAGTCGACCAGCAAGAGTAAATGAAGAAAAAAAAAATTTCTACTTTGTGTTCCATATCCAGAACTAGAAAAACGATGGTTTGCTCAATCCATAACATATCTCATAGTTTGCTCAATCCATAACCCATCTCATGGTTTGCTCAATCTGGGCATCAAGAAAAACGATGTTGTACTCATTTTCGCCCAAATTCAATCCAATTCCCTATTTGTTTCTTTGGAATTATCGCAACCGGCGCTATCGCAACTACTGTAAATCCTATGTACACAATCTCTGAGCTTTCAAAACTAATCAAAGATTGCAAACCAAAGCTTATCATCACTGTTTCTTAATTATGGGAAAAAGTTAAAGGCTTTAGTATACCATGTATTTTTTTGGGGTTCTAAAAAATCTGCTTCGATTGTTACGAACTCAAATTCAAAAGTTACATCTTTTATTGATTTGATTAGGAGTGTTGGGTCGATTTCAAATTTGCATGAGGTTTCAATTAGATCAAATGGTAAAGCTGCTATGTTGTATTCATCAGGGACACAGTTGTAGAGAGGCAATGAAATAGCTTTATTTGGTTAAAGAGGTGGTCGACCTCCTAATGTAAAATTTTCACAAAATTTTGCTTGAGGTGGTCATTCGGGAGGACGTTCGGCCGGATGTCCGGAGAGTCCACACTCAACGGCTATGCACAGTAAATTGCTAAAAAGTGCAAGATGTCTTCAGTTTGGTAAAAATTTTGGAGCATTCTCAATTTGATTTCATTTTGATAAAACCGTTGCCAAAAAAAGTGTACTTTTTCACCAAATTCAAACTTGGTGATACATCTAGTGAACCGTTGGAGATGGCCTTAGTTGTCCATATTGAAACTTGATAAGACTCATTAGTAATCTTAAGAGCAAAATAGGACTTATTAATTATTTTTTTTAAATTTATCTGGAAAAAAAATTCCAAATAAATCTCCTTTTGTTTTTATCAAACTCAAGTACCTAAATTTACTTGCCCAATACACCTCATTGGGAGGTCAATGATTCGATTTATTGAGATTTTCTCCCACATTACTAAAAATTTTTTACTATCACTATTCTGTCTCGATAGTTTTAGAAACTCAAATTTTCATTAAAGTCATCAAATTTGTTTGCATATAAAAATTTCAATTTTTACGACCAGAACCGAACGAATTTGAACATTTAATATTTAACTGTTTATGAATTGAATTTTGCTAAGTTTCGATGGAATGTTCAAAATTTGAAGATAAATTAAATGTTAGACATTTATTTTGTCAATTTTTGAATCCAAATTTCACCAACGCTCTATTTATTTGGGTAAAAAATATTTTCTACAGAAAATTTTTTTAGAAAATGTTTTTTGAAGAAAACATTTTTCTATATTTGGTGGTGGTAGTGGTGAAACGAAAGTGGAGGTGAAGGTGGAGGTGGTCGCATGGTGGTGGGACAGTGGCAGCGGTGGTGATAGCAGCGGTGATAGTGACACTAGCAGGGTGGTAGAGGTGAAAGTAGCGGTGGTAGTGTGGTAACATTAGTAACTGGAAACATTTTTCACCTTTTAATAGTGAAAAATATTTTCTACCCATATGGGCTTGTTTTTTCTTGACCATAAAAAATATTTTCCGTTAACTTCGTTTTTCATTATACCAAGCGCCAGAAAATATAGAAAATATTTTTCAGAAAATGTTTTCCACCCAAACAAATGGAGCGTAAAAATATTTAGGTTTTTGTGTCTCTATTTTGACTAATTCAAGCTCAAATAATTAGTTATATCTAAATTTAGGCAAATTCAAGTTCAATCAATCTGTTTTAATACTATAATAATGAAGCAAGAGTGACCAAAAATAGAATAGACTATAAGCACACTGTATTCTAAGTCACCTTATATATAATACAAATTAGTAGGTGTGTGTCCACCCGATGAGTTTGCTGTTAAATCTATAAAATATCGATTTTGACATTGATTTAAAAATATATATGTGGGAGCCAGAAAAATATAGGTACTAGGTTATTGGGCCTAACCCAAATAAAGTCTACAATGGGTCCAACCCAAACAAATATCACACCCCCCATCTATATAAAGGAGGGGGTATCCCAAGTGGAAGGTATGTTTTGATCTCTCTCTACAGAACACACAGCCCTTCAAATATATATACAATTTACTTCCTTGATTGAGGGACTAACTTCCTCATCGGAGAGTCCCCGGCCGGCAACCCCGGTTGGGTGGCGCCGACTATGTTCATCTTTGCAGATCTATAGCGGTGAAGCTCTTCTCTTCATTGGATCTCTACAACATCTATGTGAGAGGATATTTCATGGTCTCACAATATATATTGTATGTTGTCTTAGTAAAAATATTGTTTTCCAGATCGAAAGTCTCAGCATCAAGTCTCTACCTACTTTCTATACGAAAAATCTAACATCTCTGAGATTTTGATTTTTTGATTATGTTCCAATTTAAAACAATAAATAACACTCACAATCAAACAATTAAGACAAGTAGACACAATGATTTAACGTGGAAAAATCACAATTTGAGCGCCTCTAATTGTGAAAGAAAAAACTATGGGCTAAAACTATAAAACAATCTAGTAAGAAGACAAAAAAAAAGTAATTACTCATTTGTACTCTCAATTACTTAGCACATCCACGCCTGTGGGGGCCGAATATTGGAAGTCGTAGGGATTCTAGAGAGTCGAACATTGAAGAATCAAGATTCGAACCATTCGGCCATTGCCACGAAAACTCGGACCCAACCTTATTCGGCTAGATAGTCGATTAAGCAAGGGGCCGAGTGAAGATCGGTTTATTACAAAATATGCCAAATAGGAGGTTGGATTTGGAACTGTGGGAGCCGAATTTTAAAGGAGGCATACTTTAACAGACAGGTATTGCCCGGCTCTATCCAGAACCATCAGGATGCCGAATATAAAGGGTAGATGGGCCGAATAGGTACTGAGCTATGGAGCCAAGTAAATATGAACATAATGAACGAAAAGTGGACCTGGCCCTGAGGCCCAGGGAACGAGTATAAATAAAGGAATAACAGACTAAGAAAGGTATGTGATAATTGTGGTGTTGAACTTAGAATACAAGTAATCTAGAACGAGAGACTGAATTGTCCGTCGGAGTGCTAATTTCGGCACCCCCGACCGGAGCATTTACTTCATTTCAGGTGCTTATCGGTGGATCACGAGCGTCCCCCAGGATCAGAAGAGTATTTTCAAAAACCACTTCCCCACAACTGGCGCCGTCTGTGGGAATACTCAAGCATATCCATGGCAGACGTGACGGAGGACCCTCTAATAGTCACTGATGAAAACATGCAGGTAGAAGTTTTCACTCCAACAAACACGCACGGACCGAAGTTTCTCCTAGCAAGACGCGTTTTGAACTTCGCCTCACCTTCGACTCCAGAACATGAGGCAATGCAAGCGATCATGAAGCAGGCAAAGCAAAATGAGCAGACATTGGAAAACTTGATCGACGAGAACGAGCGCCTTTGTCAGGATTTGGCTTTGAAGGTAGCAAAATCCAAACAAGCCGTGCTCCAAAATCTCGAGTGACCTCTGAAAGCAGGTGATCAACGACCTCGAGCTCGGCTTCAAGACACCGATAGCAGCACCGACTTATTATCCCCGGATCCCAAGAAGAATGGACGATCTGAAGTTTCCAGTTCCTTCGGAGAAAGTTCGCATATAAAGTGGGCCCCCTCGTTCTACATCAGGCCATTAGAAACGGTGGCACCACCCGACACGACAAGAAGGGATAGGCGGTGTGAATATCGCGAAGATCACGATCGTGACAGTAGCTATGCCATGAAAGACCTTCAGGAGTTGGTCCGAGATGTTCAGCCCCAGCACCATGTCTAAACGTGTGCAACCAGACCAATGGTACTTTGGCAGGAATCACTTCCGCTTGCAGTCATCCATATGATATACAGCTTGCCAACGCCCTCAGCTGTGCATACAATTCAAAAACACCCTGCATCCCAGAAGCAACTCATGCCGGCGAAAAGGCCACATGAAGCTCTGAGTATTACCTTCGACGATTCTGATCTTATCGGCATAACAGTCCCCCACATTAATCCACTGGTCATTGAACTACGTGTCAACCGATTTACTATCGAGCGCGTTCTCATAGACCAGGGAAGTACTTCTGAGGTTGTGTATTACAAGACCTTCATCAAACTTGGCTTAAACGAATCAGACTTGTCTCCGGCTCCTTAGAATATCCGTTGGGGAAAATCATACTACCCGTCCGAGCAGGCTTCCAAACAGTGGATGTGGGATTCTTGGTCGTCAGGCTGCCTTCGCCGTACAATCTCATCATGGGGCGAACTTGGTTGCATACTATGCGGGCTGTCCCAAGCACCTATCATCAGCTTTTGCGCTTCCCGACAGAATACGGCATCGAGCAGATCCGTGGTTCCCAACAAACAGCACAAGTATGCTATCTCCTCTCCGGAAAGGCGCCAAAGGATTTGCAAGTTAATTCCATCGAGGTACTGGATCGTGAAAGCCTCGACGATGCCGGGCGGCTCCCGAAAGAGAAAGCCACGGAAGACTTAGACCGAATTGAGATTGACAGCAATCCAGAGAGATTCTTCATGGTCAGCGCCTCCCTGAATCAAGCCGACAGACAGCAGTTAGTATCCTTCCTGCTTGATAATCTTGATGTATTTACATGGACTCCATATGAAATGTCGGGCGTCGACCCAACTATTTCCGAGCATCGTTTGAATGTTGACCCTAAGTGCAAGCCGATCGTTCAGAAAAACCAGCGATCTGCCACAGAGCACACTACCATCGTGATTGAAAAGGTTGACCGGCTGCTTGATGCAGGGGCAATCAGGGAAGTTACCTACCCCACATGGCTCTCTAATACTATAGTTGTAAAGAAGAAGAACGGTACATGGCGAGTCTGCGCTGATTTCATGGACCTAAACAAAGCCTGCCCCAAAGACTGTTTCCCTCTCCCAAGGATAGACCAATTGGTAGTTGCTACAGCACGCCATCAGCGCATGAGTTTCCTCGATGCTTACAGAGGCTACCATGAAATTTCCATGCATCCGGAAGACCAGGAGAAAACCGCATTCCTCACCCCAAGAGGAACCTACTACTATAAGGTTATGCCTTTTGGGCTGAAGAACGCCGGGGCAACCTACCTGAGACTACTCACCACCATGTTCAAAAAGCAACTCGGTCACACAATGGAAGTGTACATTGACGATATGGTGGTCAAGTCAAAGGTAAAGCAGAATCATATAGCCAATCTTGAAGAAACATTTGGCATCCTACGCAAATATGGAATGAAGCTGAATGCTTCCAAATGTGCCTTTGGAATCGGCTCTGGCAAATTCTTGGGATATATCGTCAATCACCGAGGAATCGAAGCTAACCCAAGGCAGATCACAGCAATCCTGGAGCTCAGCTCCCCCCAATCAGTAAAAGAGTTGCAAAAGTTAATGGGGATGGCCGCCGCGCTCAACAAGTTCATCAGTCGTTCCACAGATCACTGCCGACAATTCTTTCATACACTACGGCAGGGCAAGGCTTTTGAATGGTCCTCCGAATGCGAAGCCGCTTTCAACGGCCTTAAGACATACCTCCGCTCAGTACCCCTCTTGGCAACGCCCTCTCTTGGTGACCCGCTCATTATGTATCTAGTAGTTTCCGACCGGGGCGTCAGCGCCGTGCTGATAAAGAAAGAGCTGGGAGAGCAACGGCCGGTATATTATGTGAGCAAGGCAATGGTTAATGCCGAAACACGCTACCTTCCGCTGGAAAAGCTCATCCTAGCCCTAGTCATGGCGGCGAGGAAACTGATGCATTACTTCCAGAGTCATAGCATTGGGGTGCTAACAGACTATCCCCTCCGGTCTGTACTACGTAGTGCAGAAGCTTCCAGACGTGTTTCAAAGTGGGCTCTGGAACTCGGCCAATACAATATTCAATTTCTACCCAGAACCTCAATCAATGGGCAGGTGCTTGCCGACTTTGTCGTTGAATTCACTGGTGTCCTGACTACTTCAAGCCTGACGAAATTCGACCGAAGCCGAACTGGAGGATTTATGTTGGGGATATTTAGTAGTTGTATTGCGATGGATCGTCCAATCAGCAAGGCAGTGGAGCCGGTGTTGTCATCATGTCTCCTGACGGCGCAATAATTGAGCAGGCTTTCAAGCTTGGCTTCGAAGCATCAAATAACGAAGCCGAATACAAAGCCCTCCTAGCCGGTTTACAGAACGCGCACGTTCTTGGCGCTTGGCGTTTGCTTGTGTTTTGTGATTCAAAATTGGTGATCAAGTAGCTAAAGAGGGAGTACGCGGCAAAGACTGACCGCATGGCAGCCTACCTGAAAACGGCCAATTCCTTGTTGGCAAAATTCGACCATTATGAGTTGAACCAGATAACACGTGATTAGAACACCCATGCAGATGCGTTGGCTTGCCTAGCCTCCGCCATCAACTCAGAGATTAAACAGACTATCGAAGTAGGTTTCATCCCAGAGCCAAGCATTGGCCCTTCGGAGGAAGTCTAGA
>NW_021027640.1:1165444-1188346 GCF_004153795.1 Camellia sinensis | reverse complement strand
GTATTCGGCTCTAAATTCCAACCTACGGGTCCGAATAACATTCCGTCATTTGTCACAAGTCTTATTTGGCATGGGGAAGGTTTGTTGTCTGGTGATGAGAAGGGTGCGAATTGGTCTACACGTGTTAATCATTTGTCGAATGATAATGGTTTAGTTATTTCTTATATTGGGTTTAGTATATCTCTACTGGGCTTTGGCTCACCCTACTTGGGACACCATTTTCAGGTACAGGAGACGTGTCAAGTTCAAGATCTTTGCTTAGGAAGTTTTCGAAGTTGAAGACTCTACTTTGCTATTTGTTTTATTGATTACATGTAAATGCAAGCCAAGGGCTTTACTTGTAAAAGAGTTAAAACTCTTCTTTTGTGTAACCATGTAACAACTTGGAAAGATGTAAGCTCGCAGGACATTCTATTATTGTTGTAAACATTTGTTACTTATGTAAAATCCTCTTTTGTAATATTAACTCTGATGTATGTATGGGAAAGTGATCTATTTTTCATGTATATAGAACTGTTAGATGTTGGATTTATGTATTATTTTGAGGGTGTGACACATAATACAAATAATGAGTGGAAGCCTAGTGAATAATAACAAAGTAAAGGCGTTAAATGAATGATGTCCATAACAAAATCGGAAACCATAGTTCATAAAAAAAAATAGATTTATATTCATTTTCATGTTCAACTTCATACAGAAATTAAAGTTCATGCTTCATCATACATGGTACATCCAACGACGTTATCATGCTTGTTAGTTCCATAAGGAACCTCCAGTACCGGGAACTTGTAATATACTTGAGCCACGGTATTGTTACCCCGAGAAGGGCCATGCGACCACGGTATTATTACCCCTGGGCAAGGGCCTTGCTTATAAACCACGGTATTGCTACCCCCAGCCAAGGTCCTTGTGCTAAGGTTGCCACGAATACTTGTCAGAAATTGAACATTCGCTCGTTGGACATAATATAACATTTCATAAAACAGAGCATTTCTTGTCATATCATATCATATAAGAAATTACTTAGACGTAAACATAACTTTACAAAGCTATTACTCACAAATGGCTCCACTTATAGAATAGAAAAATCTGATAACTTGTGGCACGTGACCTACACACACATAATAGAAACACATAATGAAGCACACACACTCGGTTAGTACTTAATTTCTTTCGTTTCATTCTTAGTGTGTTTCTAAGTCTTGACCTCTTATTGAGTCTTAATCATAGCCTAGAAATGCCTAGGATGCAATGTGCATGCCAAAATGCACTTTGGAACCCTTAACAAAATTTGCTGAAAACAAGGGTCCCGCTTGAGCGGACATGCAAACATGTGAGGGGCTATTGGTTGCGTGATTTCCACGCTCGACGGTCGCTGGAGCGTGAGACTTAGGTCCTCGCTCAAGCACAACTCTTGTCGCTCGAGCGGTCTGCAAAAACATGAAACTTCTAGGAGCTCGCATTTTACGTTCGCGCGGACTTCTGGTCGCTTAAGTAAAAGTGTAGGATCACAGAGTGGTCGCTCGAGCGCAGCTTCTGTTGCTCGAGCGCAGCTTCTGCCGTTCAAGCGAAAGTGCAGAATCTAAAATTTCCAGATTGCACTCTTAAGCTCTAAACTCGAATTACAGACCTTAAAACTCATCTTTCCAGGCCAAAACTTCAGAAAACATTTAGAAACTTGTAAAATACCATGGTTTGAAGATCATTTCACTAAATCAAGGCCAAAAAACATGTTAATTGATCAAAACTCCAACTTGTAATTTATGAATATGCCATGAACATGACATTCATGAATTACTTTGAACTAAGGCTTTCCAAAATATGATTAATTAAGGTCAAATGGTAAGAAATGTGATGAATTCTCAAAACCAAGTCAAGATAGACACATGCCTGTGACAATTCTTTAGAAATCTACTAAAAATTCCATGATATATGGATGCATGCATGATTTGGGTTACAATTCTATAATCCTAGCTTCATTCTCATGTTATTCCACCTCTTTCACTATAATTCTTACAAAACTAACTCAATTACACAAGTAAGGGTTGGATTTCTTACCTTAGATGCTCAACTATGCTCTCTCCAGAGTTAATTGATTGAAGTTCCTAGCCAAATCTCCAAATTCTCAAGCAATTCCTTTGTTTGAAGTCACTTCTCCCTCTCTCTCTCTCTCTCTCTCTCTCTCTCTCTCTTTACTCAAGCAAGAGGAAATGAGAGTGCAAAAGTCTATAAGGGATATTAAGGTGGCCTTAAATAGGCTTGATTAAAGAAATTAATTAATTAGCTTAACACTAATCTAACGAGCATTAATTTATTCTAATTTAATCATTCCGAACCGAATTTTAATTAAACCTACCATAGAGTTCCAAAAATTTCAACTAACACATAATTCAAGTCAATTTCGCGATCGGATGCCGATAAGGCCTTCAATTCACAGTACAAAACAAAAACATAAACAGATATTCCTACAATAGACCGATATAAACTCATATAGCACATAACACATGCAATTAACTCATGATTTTATCTAGATTACTTATTAGACATAATTAATCATGGTTAATCAGTTAATCATAGGTCAGGGTTGTTACAATCTTTTCCCCTTAAAGAGTTTGGTCCTCCAAACTCGAATCGCTTTCATTTTGGAGAATCATCGAATCCAAAAAAAACAAATTAGGGTACCTCCTTATCATATCTTCTTCCATCTCCCAAGTCGTATAGGTCCCTCTGTGGTTTTGCCAATCAACCTTTACTAATGGGATCTCTTTGTTCCTCAGTCTTTTGATTCTTCGGTTAACAATTTGGATCGGCCGTTCTTCATTCGTGTAGTTATCTTTTAGTAGTATGTGTGTCGGCTCAATCACATATAACAGGTCTCTCAAATAATCTCGAAGCGTAGAGATGTGAAAAACATTGTGCATATGTTCCATTACTGGAGGTAAAGCCACTCGGTATGTTACTGAGTTAATTTTCTCTAAAACTTCATACGGGCCAATGTATCTTGGTGCTAGCTTTCCTTTTACCCCAAATCGTGTTTGGCCTTTCATTGGATTCACTTTGATAAACACATTATCTACGACTTCATATTCTCTATCACGCCTTCGGACATCGGTGTAACTCTTTTGGCATTTTTATACAGTTTTCAGACGTTGATGGATCAATTTCACATTTTCAATTGTTTCTTGCACAAGCTCTGGTCCAAACAACATTCTTTCACCTACTTCAGGCCAACAAATCGGAGAACAACACTTCTTACCATACAAAGCTTCATACGAAGCCATATCGATACTCGAATGGTAGCTGTTGTTATACACAAACTCGGCCAGCGGTAAGTAGGTTTCCCAATTTCCTTGGAAATCTAGGGCACACATCCGTAACATATCTTCTAAAGTTTGATTGGTTTGTTCAAATTGGCCATCTGTCTATGGGTGATAGGCACTACTCAGTCGTAGTTCAGTTCCCAAAGCCTATCGTAAACTTTGCCAAAACCTTGACATAAACTTCGAATCTCTATCAGATACAATAGATACCAGCACACCATGCAATCTCGCAATCTCATTTATATAAATATTAGCCAACTTGTCCGCATTATAAATAGTTTTAACAGGCAGAAAATGAGCAGACTTAGTCAATCAGTCAACAATGACCCAAATAGAATCCATACCTCGAGAAGAGCGAGACAAACTCATAATGAAGTCCATGGTGATATGCTCTCATTTCCATTCCGGTACTGGGAGCGGCTGTAGCAATCCAGTAGGTCGTTGATGTTCAGCTTTAAGTTGTTAACAGTGCAAACTTCTAGCTACAAAGTCAGCAATGCTCTTCTTCATTCTAGGCCACCAAAAATTCTGTTTCATGTCGTGGTACATCTTTGTATTTCCCGGATGCATAGCAAATTTTGAATTGTGAGCCTCGGTCATAACGTGTTTCCTTAAACCAGAACAATCTGGTACGCAAAATCTATTCTAAAATTTTAACATATCATTTTCAATCATGAACCCGGGTCTCGATTTTGAGTCAATTTCATCGAAAATTTTCTTCAAGAATTCATCTTCAAGTTGTTTCTCTTTAATCTCTTCAATGATTTCAGGTTGAGCAGAAATGGCGGCTAAGATCCCGCCTTGTTCACGTAGCACAATTTCAATCTCATTCCTTTCTAGGTCACATATTAACTCCTTCTGACCAGTGAGTAAACATGACAAATTACTCATGGATTTCTGGCTTATGACATCTGCAATGATATTGGCTTTTCCCGGATGGTAAAAGATTTGTAGGTCATAATCCTTGATCAACTCAAGCCATCGTCTCTGTCTCATATTCAGTTCCTTTTAGGTGAAGAAATATTTGAGGCTTTTATGATCAGTGTACATTTCACAAGTCACACCGTATAAATAATGTCGCCAAATATTTAAAGCAAACACCACAGCGGTTAATTCAAGGTCATGGGTTGGATAATTCTTTTCATGAGGGTGGAGTTGTTGAGAAGCATAAGTAATTACTTTTTCATTTTGCATCAACACACCCCCCAAGCCTTTGTAGGAAGCATCACTGTAAATTTGAAATCCATCAGTACCGTTAGGCAAAGTCAAAATTGGTGCAGTTACTAACCTAGTCTTTAACTCTTGGAAGGTAGTCTCTCTTTGATCAGTCTAAACAATTGGTGTAGCTTTCTGTGTCAATTGAGTGAGTGGCAAAGCAAGTTTGGAAAAATCTTTTACAAATATGCGATAATAGCCTGCAAATCCCAGAAAACTTCGAACTTCTGTTACATTTGTCAGTCTAGGCTAGTCCACAATAGCTTCAATTTTCTGTGGGTTAACGGAGATACCATCCTTGTCGATTACATACCCCAGAAATGCCATACCATCAAGCCAAAATTCATATTTGGAAAATTTTGCATATAACTTCTTTTCCCTTAGGGTCTGTAAAGCAATTCTCAGATGATTTTCATGTTTTTCCCTGCTTTTAGAATAAATTAATATATCATCGATGAACACAACAATAAACTCATCAAGGAATTGTTTGAACACTCTATTCATTAAGTCCATGAATGTTGCAGGTGCATTAGTTACCCCAAATGGTATGACTAAGAATTCATAATGTCTGTATCTAGTTCGGAAAGTGGTTTCCTCAATGTCTTCTGCTTTCACCTTTAGCTGGTGATATCTGGATCTAAGGTCTATCTTAGAGAACACCTGTGCTCCTTGAAGTTGATCAAACAGGTTATTTATTCGGGTGGTGGGTACTTGTTCTTGGTAGTTACTTTGTTTAATTCACGGTAGTCAATACATAGCCACAAAGACCAATCTTTCTTTTTGAAAAATAACACTGGAGCACCCCAAGGTGAAGTGCTTGGGTGAATAAACTTCTTGTCTAACAATTCCTGAAATTGAGTTTCCAATTCTTTCAATTCAGAGGTGGACATTCTGTATAGGGTTCTAAAAATTGGTTGTGTCCCGGGTACTACATCAATGGAGAACTCAAGTTCCCTATCAATTAACTCCCCAGGTAGGTCCGTGGGAAATACATCAGAAAATTCACAGACCACGGGAATATTTTCCACACTTACACTGTCCAAAGACACAGTCAACACACAACAAATAGCCCTGACAGCCTTTTCTTAATAATTTCCTGGCTTTCATAAATGAAATCAAGTATGGCGGAGGAACTAACCCATTTCTAGTAAAAACAAACTCAGGCGTACCAAGTGGTCTAAACACAACATATTTACTCGGACAGTCAATGGTTACACAGTACTTAGTCAACCAATCCATACCCAGAATACAATCAAAATGATCAATGCTGAGAGGCAACAAATTAACATACAATGTCATATCACCAATCATGATATCACATGCCAGATAAACATAAGCACATATCATAGAACCCCCAGGCGGTGTAGACACAGATAATAAACAGTTCATAGGTTCTAATAGTCTAGTTAATTTCTGATAAAAAGCATGCGATACAAATGAACGCGTAGAACCAGAATCAATCAGCACATAGGCATTCTGAGCATAGATAAAGATTATACCTGACACCACTAACTCAGTATTCTGTACATGTTAGGTACTAATGCAAAACTCGGCCTTGTCTCAAAGTTTCTTCTTTAGCATTGGCCCTCATGTTGGTTCTTGGTGCAGGAGCAAAGCCGGCTGAACTTGCCGCAGGTCGGGTAGTCGTATCGAGTCTCATCAGGCAATCTCTAATCATGTGGCCTATCTTGTCACATTGAAAACAAGCACCAGATACATGGTGACACATGCCCCTATGTTTCCTTCCACATTCTGGACAAACTGGCATAGACCCACTGCTTTAGCTTGAGCTACTTGACAATCCAGTATTTTGCTTCTTCGAAAATGATCGGCCCTCCTTGAAATTGAATCTGACCCTTTTACCTCTCCATTCAGTTATTGGAGTTATAGCTTGTGTCTTTGCTACTAGTATGGCCTCTACTATCAATGCCCTATCAAGCACTTCCACATAAGTAGGCAATTTCAAGACGCCTACTCGATTATTTACTTCTAGATCTAGTCCTCCCTCAAAATTTCGTGCTTTCTTATAATCTGTGTCCACCATACGAGGAGCGAATCTGGCCAACTCGGTGAACTTAGCCTCGCACTCAACTACGGACATCTTCCCTTGCTTAAGTTCTTGGAATTCAGAAACTTTTTGGTCTTTAAAGCATTAGGGAAAGTACTTGTTGTAGAAGATCTCATTGAATTGGGCCCAGGTCATATTCCCATTGCTATTTTAGATCAATAACCACCATCTCCGAGTTTCATCTTTAAGAGTGTAGGTGGCCAATAAAACCTTCTGAGTCTTAGTACAAGGGAACACTTCAAATAACTTCTCCATTTCAAGTAGTCATGTCTCCGCTTTCAACGATTCAATATCACCCAAGAAAGTTGGCGGTTTCATCTTCATGAATTTCTGCGTTAGATTGATGATGTCATTATTATCCAACTCAACCTGGACCAGAGGGGGCGGAGGAGACATCGGTTGTTGTCTTTGTTGCTGTGCTATTGCTTCAGTTAGAGTGATAATCATTTGTTCCATTCGGCTCATGCGAGCCTCTGAGGATTCACTTGTATCATTACTTCTTGCATTCTCCATTAGCTATAGGTAAACAAAAAAATAATAAACACAGGCAAATAGTTCTTTTCACAGTGTTTGGAACATTCACACCCAATTCATTCGTATTAATTTCATGTGTTCATGTTCTGATGCAGTTTTCTCATGCACAGAAATTAATACACACTCACATATGCAGATGGAATGCCCCTAACTCTCACTAGGACATCCTATAGCTCACATGGACTCATGTGTGCGGTATAATGCTTGCTTTGATACCACTTTGTCACAACCTAAACCTGCCCCTATAGGTTTAGCATCGTAACCAGTCAGTAATCCTTGGATTACCAAAGGCCTCTTAACAGAATGATATCTAATAAGGGGCTGCAGAAGCAAATATATATAATGTCCATAGAGCTGTTTTAACGTATATGAGACAGAAAACTTCAAAACAATATATATATATATATATATATGTGACGTCATAAATACATTAGTCTTACGTCACCCAAATACATATATAATGCCAAAAGGGAACTTAGCCCAATGTACAGATAAGCAAAACATATGTAATAAGGTTACAAAACTAAACATTTCAAAAGGGAACCTCCCCAGGAGGCATAGTGGCTGGCTAACCCAAAACTCCAAGCAGCAACTTAAGCCTGGTCATGTGCCTGCTCACCTACATACATAATATAAATAATGAGCGGAAGTACAGTGAATAATAACAGAGTAAAGGGTTTAAATGAATGATGTCCATAACAAAATCGAAAATCAGAGTTCATAACAGAAATAGATTTATATTCATTTTCTTGTTCAACTTCATACAGAAATTAAAGTTCATGCTTCAACATACATGGTACATCCAGTAGTGTTATCATGCTTGTTAGTTCCATAAGGAACCTCCGGTACTGGGAACGTATAATATACTTGAGCCACGGCATTATTACCCCCAAGAAGGGCCATGAGATCTGTAGACACCCCATTTTTGACCGTCCTCAAGACTTGGACGTCATCGTTTGAACACTCGATGATCATCCATGTTCGTGTTCGTTTTGAGTTCTCGGAGGTCTCGGTCGTGCGCCTTGCCTCAAGATCTCTCAACTTGTTTGTTTTGTGCTTGGTTGTGAACCAAACACCTGTGTTTTTGCTTCTGAGGGAAGAGGGTGGCTTGTTGGCCATTTTCTCAACCCACAGGCCAAGGCCTGAGGCCATCGGCCCCCTTTTCTTGCCATCGGCCAAGAGTGTTGGCCGGTCGGCACTTTGTTTGGTCGGTCAGTCACTGTTTTGGTCGATCGGCCACATTTTATGGCCGAGGCCTTTTCTTTGCATTTTTCAGGCATTGTGCATGCCAGCTGGTAAGCACAGACTCTGACCTCTATACACGTGTATGGAGGGATTTGAGCCTTGTTTAGCTTCTCTTGGAAGCTTGGCTAAGTTGGATTTCTATAAAAGGAGGGCCACTTCTCCCTTTCTAGAGGTTTAGCTAATTGATATAGAAGAGATATATCACTCTCTCTCTATATCTCCTCTCTCTCTCTCTCTATAGTTGTGTGTGTAATAGTGTTCTAAAGGCTGTTTTGTTCATATTTTTGCACTAAAGCACCTAGTGGCACACTATCCCTTAGTTATTAAGGTGCTAAAGGGTTGATTTCAGAGTTTTTGAGTTGGTTTTGATCAGAAGGAGGTGCTGGAGTTGGTGTTCTTGAAGTGTTCTTCAAGGGTGAGTCAACTTGCTTTTGATACCCCATTTTGGCTTAAGCTTTTACACATACTTCTATTTTGTTTTAAGCTTGACTCTAAACTACAAAAAGTTCTGATTTTGTATGCTTGTTATTGTTGCTTAAGGTCACTTTTGGGTTGGGGGTTGTCTACCCCCTCTTAGGCCTTGTTTGGCCTTGTTTTGTGCCTTTACTTTTGAGCTTTGGGATCATCCTAGTTTAACCTTCTCACCACTAAAATCCAGAGGATTTTCAGTGGTTGAGAAGTAGTTTTGAGGTCTTGAATAGGGGAGGGACACCCCTCTCCCTTTGTGTCTCATTTGCTAGCATAAATGGCTTATAACATTTGCATGTTTTCTTAGCATGTCTTGGTTCTATTTCAGCACTTTTTAGTGGCTTTTAGAACCTACCTTAACTCTATTCCATGTTGGTTTGATGGCATCTTGCATGCTTCTCATACTTGTAGAGTAATCTTGCATGTTTGCATAATATGCATCTTGCATTTAGACCATCATGCTTGCATGTTTTGACTTAACTTTGAGAAGTTTTTAGCCTTGTTCTATCATGCTTAAGCTCTGTTTGGTGTTGTCTTGGTCATGTTTGCCATGCTTTGTATAGCCACCATGCATTCTAGCTTGTTAGCTTTGGGTGTGTGAGTCATTAGCATGCTTCACTTGGGCTATTTCAGTGATTTGGCATCATTTGTCACGATATTTCAGTCCATGTTCCATGGTCATATGCTTGCATTTGCCATCCTTTCAATGCTTTAAAGAGTTGTTATTTTGTGCTCCATGTTTGGACCATTGTGTATGTCTCCATGATTAGGTCTTTGGGATGCCTTCTCATTGGGTTTTGGGGCTTATTTTGACATATTATAACTCTGTTTTTCATGGCCTAATTCATGCCATGATTGGTTGTAGTAGGTGTAGTGCATTTCCCCTTTTGGGCCTTGTATGCCTCTTGTTTTGTGCCCGTCTTTTTAGCATGCTTTGGTCTCATCCCATGCATGTTCTAGCCTTGTTTTGGTCTACATTGGGACTGTTTTGGGTCATCTTGGCCCTTTGGGGCTTGGTTGACATGGTCATGGTGAGAGCCCCTTGACTAGCTTTGAGCATTGAGTCTATTGGCATGCTATGCTTCACTTGTGTATATGATTTGGCATCATTCTTCACATGATTTCAAAGTTCATTGCATTGTAATGTTCTCATGTTTGTTCCTTTTTGCTCATGTTTGAGGATTGTGTATTGTTGCATAGTGTTTAGACCAATATGTGTACATGTTTGTTTCACATGTTGGTGCCTTTTGGTTTAAGTCCACTTGGGCATGTTTGCATTCATGATATTTGCATGCTTGTATTGCATCATGTTTGCGTGTTCGGTATATTGCATGATGCTTAGCTAGTTGCATCACATAACATTGTCGCATACATGGCATGTTCATGTTAAATTAGTTTGAATTACATGCTTAGGTTGTGTTGCATTTGACATGTTTGTTACCTTAGTCTTGTGTACATGTTTGAGTCACATTGCACTTTTGGCATGCTCATGTTGCATTACATTACATTTCCATGTTGTATCGTATTTGGCATACATGCATTGCATTGTGTTTGGTTTGGGGTTGTCAAACCAAACACGAGGAGCGAGGAACATTCGTACTTGAAGTGACGAAACGTGCCTTAACCCTCGGTTGCTGACGCTCTTGATCAAGCATGATAGAGTTCTAGGCGTTCATTTGTTTTGTTGCATTCATTCCATATTGATTCGCACACTTGGCACCTTTGGCCATCACACATTGAAATGTGCGATTGATGGCCCGAGGGTCGAGAGCCATACTCCCTTGAGTTTATAGCATGATAGGGAGAGTGGCCGTGCACACATCATCTTGTAAATGCCTTGCCACTCACTGTCTCTCCTCTGCTGCAACAAAAACAGAATTCTGCGGGAATACATGGTCGGTCGACCATCTTCAGTGCTGGCCGGCCACGAATATCCAGCCGAAGGTCTCTACTTCTGGTCGATGACCAATTTCACATGGCCGGTGTTCCCCTACCTTGGCCGATGACATCCCACAGTGCTCAGCGAGTGGTTCAGAAACATCCTTGGGACTTGTGCAGTCTTCAGAGGAGCAAAACAGTGCAAACAGAGGTAACATGTGGCATGGCAACGGGTTTCCGAGCGAGGCGATGAAGCATGCATCATTCAATCATTCCGAGGTGGAGCTGCGGCGCCCTCCTTTTGTAATTAATTTGTTAATTAATTAAGGGTTTGTAATAATTAATTAGCTAGGATAGTTGATTAATCATTTTGGTTTGTATTATTTATTTGGACCCTCCGTCGAGAGGGCGAATTTTGTAATAAGTGTGCGTGCGTGCGTGTGTGCATGTCTTCCAACCTCCATTTCTTTCTCCCTTTTACTTACCTGCTTTTGTTGGTTAGTTCTAGGGCATGTTTCAATTAGCATACTTATGATAGCATGTTTGCATACATTCATTCGTATTGCACGCACCGGGCTCGGCGCATCATACTAATTGCATAGTATTTCAATTCCAACTTGAATACGTGTATCGAGGTGTTGCATTTCACATGCCATTCTTAGATTAGCCGAGCCTATTCTAGTTGCATTTTGTATGTGTTGCATTAGCCATTTTAACATGAGCTAGGATCCCGCATTTGATTACTAACTAGCTATTGTTTTGGCTCAGAGTACTAGGTAAGCGTTTATGCTTTAGCATATTGCATGCGTGTAAGTGTTGCCATGATAGCATGCTTGCCATGAGGCTATTTGCTTACGTGATATAACTGCCTGAGTGCTTGTGGGTGAAGGTTGGATTACTTGAATTGGAATAGTTCATTGAAATCCGTGTTTTAGCCTACTTGCGAGTAGCAAACCCTAAACCATTTCCAAACAAACGGATATGCGATGTTTTGTTCCACATTATGCGATCTAGTCTATACTTGTTTTGCTGTGCGCATCACGTAGTAAAGATTAGCTAATTAACCGGAATAAGAACGCATGTGTTTTTCAAAAGCCAGATATCATGCTTAGTACAGGCCGATCTTATGATCGGGTGAGCGGGGGTGCTCATAGCTGACCTTCCCCAATCGTACCCAAGTTTCTGAGCCAAGGCAACTTTGGTGATGACGGACACGTGGCCATAGGCACGAGTCAGTGTTTCCTAAATTCCCCCAAAATGAATATTTAGGTGGTGACTCTGTAACTGGAAAAGCAGTCCATGTTTGGCACTTCTTTCTTAAAAATTTGTTTTCCAAAAAGATTTACTGGATTGGGACTCTTTGGTGATTTATCAGTCTTGCATTGCACATTGCAAGATCAAATTAAGAATCGTGACAAACGAGTCCGAACTGTAGAAGCATCCAGCCCGAGGGCGCGTCTACAGTTTCTGGCGACTCTGCTGGGGATTTAGAGAGCTTGACTCGAACTTATGATATCTTGTTTTGATTACACTTATGTGTTTCTTTGCATTGCATGTGCATTGGTGCGCCTAGGACATCGTGTTTGCCGTATGCTAGTCCTGAACGGTTTGCCAGAGGCTCGCTTTGAGAAGCGTCCCATAAGGCTGACCGGTTGCGGGCTCTGCCACGACGGGAACACAAACCCCGATTTTACCGGGGCAGCCTCTTTGACCATTCGACCTAGTGCATATTCGAAATCCATAGTGACCATTCCAAACTAGGACAGGTTACTAACCCGATATAGGTTGTTTGAAACCGTTGTGTGCGTAGTGAAACCCTAGTTCTTGACGAAACTAGGACAGGGAAACCCTACCCCAACATAGGGGTGTATTGGCTCTCATCTACTTGTTATGTGCTTTTAGAGTGTATCTCTATAGGGTATGCACGTATCAGTCTGCAAGTCTGGATATCAGGCCTGCGGGCATCAGTATTAGTGTTTTGAGAATCAGTAATATCTGCGGGTATCGGATTCAGATTTTGAGCCAGTGATTTTTGGAAACAGTGATCAGTGGTTGGGAACAGTTCATTCAGCTTGTATTCACCAACTGTGTGTTGTCTTTATTTAAGCTGTTATGCTGTCTGTTTTTCTGTTCATTATTTCCTTATTATGCTTTATTTATCTTTTTGCAAGGTAGTTTAGCACCATTGATTTCGACCAGTTAGATATCCCCCGAGCACTCTGGATCAGAGGTTGTAGACTTAATCGATCTAAGGATCTGATAGACGAACAAGTGGTGTTCTTTTGTCAACCCCAGTTACCAGACGGAGGTCAAGAAAACGCAGTGCATCATTGCAGTGGTTGTCAGAACAGTGGTCTACCCCATCAGTGGATAGTCAGGCTGAGGCCACAGTTTTTACTACAAGAATAGATATATCCGTTGTTTAGTCAGATCAGCATAACATGGTAGGGATGGAGGAAATGATGCGTCAACTCCAAGAAAGTATGAAAATCATGCAGCAGGACGTTGTCCGTCAAGCGAAATTTGCCAAACAACAGGCCGAGGTCATGGCTCAACAGGCAGAGTTGATCGCCAGGTTACAAAGACAAACCGGTGTATCTGCTTCACACCAAGTTCCTCCCCTACCAGGAGTTCCAATACCCGGGGAGGCACCAAATGTCCAGGGAGATACGGACATTCCGACAGGGCCAGCTCCGCCCCCAATCCTACCCCAGTTATCCAAAACACCTACCAACCTACCGGATTCTCCCTTTGAGTTCGAGGTGGACCCCACGGCATTAAAAGTGAGCAATCTTGAAAAGTTGTTCAAGAAATCTCAGGGTGTAAAGTCCATTCCAGATATTGAGGATGGGTACACTGACTTGGCCGTGACACTGCCAGACCGATTCAAGATGCCGCATATTGACCGCTTTGATGGATCCGGGGATCCTATGGTGCACCTACAGCTATTTTCAGACATACTAAGGCCAATGGGCCTCACCAGATTACAGAAGCTTTCTCTGTTTGGTTGGACCCTGTCTGGTGTAGCGGCCATCTGGTACGCAAAATTGGAAGATTCCGTCAAGAGGAGTTAGGAGGAGATGGTCGAGGCCTTTATAGCTCAATACTCCTATAATACACAGATCGAGATTAGTGATCTTGAGACAACTAGGCAGGAGCCAAAGGAGAGTTTCTCCGATTTTGTGACCCGGTGAAGGGCTAAGGCTTCGATGATAACCATCAGGCCTGTGGACAAGGATTAGATTAGGATGGTTGTGCGCAACCTCCAGCCCAAACTGATGCAGAAGATGATCGTTCTGTCCCTCCCCACCTTTTCAGATTTACATGAGATAAGGGTACAGATCGAGGATACAATGAAGCAGGGTCTGATTGACCAAGACAGAGAGCAGCCCAAGAGGGCATTCAACCGTAGTACCAATGCAGGCACAAGCAGTGCTGCAGCTACCAGATCTTCAGACGTGAGTATGGTTACCACCACCACCACCCCGAGAACCCTTGCAACTATGCCATTCACCGGTGCGTCCGAAAGTAGCTCACAAACAACCAAGTATTCCCCTCGAGGCCAAAGAACCTTTACCCTGTTATACATGCCTTTGTCTAAGGCTCTGGGGATTTTAATTAGAAAGGGGCACTTGAAGCCCCTAGAGCCGCGGTCATTGTCAGAAAAACTTTTCCCTTCCCACAACCCAGCTAAATACTGCTCGTTTCACCAACAGCACGGTCATGACACTGACCAATGCTATCAACTGCATCATGAGATTCAAGATCTCATTGACAACAGGGTGATCGTGCCTCTAGAGAAACCCAATATCACAATCAACCTTCTCCCACCACATAACCAAGCTCCACCTCCCAAACGTATCAATTTGATCCAAATTGGAGTTGTGTCATACGACCCTAGTATATATATCATCCCTTCCTACCTGTCCAAGCCAGAGGTGTTCATTCCTGGCAGCAAGGACTTGTGCATGTTGGACATCTTCCAAACCCAACCTGAGTCGCTGATGGCTATCGAAGATGGAACAGAAATTACCTTAGGAGTAGAAAGGAATGAAGATTCAGACCCGAGCGATTATATCACACCAACGGATCAGCCTAAACCAGAGGTAGAATTGCCAGTGGAGGTACTGATCAGTGTAGTTAGGGAGGATCAACTTAATCAGGGGCTGGATGACCTGGCAGAACTAGAGGAAGACATTACGAACCTTCAATTCTTCAACAAACAGGATCCAGGGGACGTGACTGTTAACTGGTTTGGTTTAGAAGGGTCAGCAGAAGCTACCGGATGGCTCAGTGACGAGCCGGATATTATTGAACAATTACAGCTAGAACAGGGTCCGTCAGGGACGGGGACATCAGTTGTGGCCGGAAGGGCCGAAAAGCAGAGTATATCACCGGAAAGCACCGGTGTCAAGAATTTTGGTCAGAATATGGGCAGTTTGGGAACAGAAGAAATTGAACAGTAGGCTGTACTAAGGCAGTTTGAGCGAGAAAGGATCGAAGATTCTGAGAGAGCCAGAAAAGCCAAAGCCCCTGTGGGGACAGGATATGCTGCGGGCACGGGAACGGAAGGTGCTGTGGGCACAGGAATTGTTGTAACGGAGCCGGACAGGTGTCTGTCGGCTGTTGATGGCATGTGGTGAGAAGATGACGACCTATGTCTTGCCCACACCGATGAGGACTGGGGGGAAAACCAGCTGGATGATACCTGGTACATTGGTGAAGTAGATCACATGACTAGGAGCGGGCGTTATTTCAAACCCCCGCACTTAGACCAACCAGAGGCGTCCGGAAAGGACAAGGAGGCAGAAAAGCAGAGAGAAACGCTACTCGAAGAGGAGGCTGTGCTGAAATAGCTGAAGAAGATACAAGCAGACATCTCCATCTGGGGACTGCTTATGGCTTCAAGAGTACATAAACAGGTTGTCTTCTCTACGATGGACAAGGCCAAACTTTCAATAGATACCACGCCTGAGCAGTTGGTAGGATTGGTTTTTCCGGGAGGGGCTTCCCCAACGTTGACCTTTTCTAACAAGGAACTGCCGCCTGAAGGCACGAACCATAACAAACCCCTCTATATCTCTGTGGAGTGTAGAGACAAGTGGTTACCAGTGGTTCTTGTCGATACGGGATCCGTTATCAACGTGTGCCCATCGAGGACGGCATATGCAATCGGGTTGAAGCTCACGGACTTTGTGCTAACAGCCCAGGTGATAAGGGCATATGACAATACTAGCAGAGAGGTGATGGGGACTATGCAAATTCAGACCCAGGTTGGTCCAGGACAACACAAGATTGACTTTCATGTCTTGGACGTTCCCGCAACCTTCAATCTACTCCTGGGGCAGCCGTGGCTGCACCAGGTGAAAGCAGTCTCTTCCACCCTGCATCAGATGTTGAAATACCCCCACAGGAAAAGAGTAGCTATTATTTTTGGAAATTCATCAATCCATTCGCCGCCAGAAGTGTCTACACCGGTCTTGGAAATCGAGCATGGCACGGAGGATGTGTTCCTATCCGGGTTTACCCTAGCCGCGGCCCAGGTCGTACATAACATTTTGGCTGTTGATGAGGGGTTGTATGTCAGTGCACAGTCAGTGTACCTCATGAACAAGCTCCAGCATATCCCTGGGATGGGATTGGGAAGGAGTGGCCGGAAGAGCATTGCAGTATCGGCCGAAGTGCCGCATAACCTGCATACCTTTGGTTTGGGTTACCTTCCCACCAAAGAGGACTGGGTGAGAAAAGGCAAAGAGATGGCTGGGAGAGCCAAAGCAAAGCAGGCGAGGAAGCCGTATGAGTTGATGCATCGGCCTATCCAGGGTACCCTGAACGGACGCTTCATCCGGGAGGGGGAAGACTTTCCATTTTGCGGCTTCCTAGAGCCATGGTTGAACACTGAGAGGAGACGTCTGCCGGGTTTTGAGATCTTCTTTGACTTGCAGTTGTCCAGGTGTAGACACCCCATTTTTGACCGCCCTTAAAACTTGGGCACCACTGATGTTTTGCTTGGCGGAGAAAGGTGTGCAGGGCAAATGTTCAGTTTCTTCGGCAAGGAGAGAGGCAAATCCTTCAAAGCACTTTGTTTAGGGGTTTGGAGTTGAAGAAGAGAGGAAGGGAGAGGAGAAAACCAGTTTGGAAGAAGTTCGGCATGAATCCGGGTAGAATCGAGTCGAGCAGCCCTCGCTGAATCGGGTTTATCTATCTGTACACTTGGATTTTATTTATGAGGTCACCACCGTTGGGAAGAAGACTTCCGGGGCTTCATGTTTCACTCAAGAATCTCTTAAATCCGAGACCGGAGGGGGGAGATATGATTGGTTGAAGTTGGGCATCATCCCGGTTGGACCAAAACTGAGCAGCCTTCACTAAAACAAGTATAACTTTTTTCACAGTTGGAAGTTTGATGCAAGGCTGGTTCCATTGGAAAGCTTACTTTCGGGGCTTCAATTTTTACACAAGAATGACCTGAAAAGGAGTTCATATGAAGAAGTTATGCCCGTTTGAAGTCGGACCTGCAGAGCAGATTTTTCCTGCCGACCGGCCAAAACAAATGGCCGATAGACCAAATAGATGGCCGACCGGCCAAATAGATTGCCGACCAGCCAGAAAAGATGGCTGGCCGACCAAGTTTTCTAGCTGATGACCTTCTGGAGTATTCTACATATTGAATGGATGCCAGCTGTGGCAGCTGGAATGCACAGACCCTGCTCCCCATGCACGTGTGTGGCTCTTTGCACACCCTTTGACCCCTTTTCTTGCACCCTTTGCTCAAGCCTTCTTGAGGAAGCCTTGACCCCTTGCCTTGGCTTCCCCAAGAAGCTTACCAGCTGTCCTAGCTTCTCCAATAAGCCTTGACCTCCCCTTAGACCCCTTTGACCCTTTTGTAGCTTGTCTTAGAAGCTTAGTCTTGCCTATATAAGGGGCCTCTCCTCCTCCATTTTTTTGGTTGGATGTTTGGAACAAAAAACCAGAGATATATAGATATATCTGATATATACATACATATATCCCTTCATCTCTCACTATATCTCTCCCATTCAACCATCAAACACCCTTGTTCTTGGCCCATTTCTTCATCAACTCATAGCACAAGGCATCCTTACTCCATTGCAGCAACTTGAGGCTGTTATTCAGAGCTTAGGAGCACCTAAACTTGGTCCAAGAGGTGCTGGTTTGCTGGTCTTCAAGGGTGAGTCCTCCTCTTCCCTTTTCTAGTCTTTTCTTGCTTCATATCTGAGCCATAGTTGCTCGCATTTTTGGGCTCCGACCCAAACTGTAAATCATCATATTTTGAGGTCCTCTTCATATTTAATTAGGACCTCTTGCTGTTTGAGGACAGCAGCTAGCACTTCCTTCATTAGCCCTCTTTATGCCATAATTTTGCATAATATTTTTGGCCTACGTGTGATCTGTTTTAGAGCATGATATAAACTGTAAGTGAGCTTATTTTGAGCCTCTCTTCAACATTGAAGAAGGACTCATCACTGTTTGGGACCTCCATGTGCCACTTGTCATTATGTCCCTCTTTGGTCCCCATTTTTGCATGATCTATTAGCCTATTATGCTTATGTTTTTGGTCATTTTACAGAACTGAAAACAATCTTATTTTAGTCCCATATTCATGTTTCATTAAGGGTCCTTGGCTGTTTGATGAATGTTTTGTATACTTTGTGTTTTGACCTTTTTTTGGGCCCTACCTTGCATAGCATGTTGAGCATACTTGGTGTACTGATTTAGGCTTGTCCATCAACTGTAAGTAGCATATTTTTGGTCCCTCTTTCAGGTGTTGTAGAAGAGTCTTTTTCCGTTTGGGCTTTTGAATCTTACCACTTGCTTCATTGCCTCCCTTGCGGAGCCATTTTTGTATGATAATTTAGTCCCACTTGTGCTTACTGTTTGGCCATGGTTTGAACTGTAAAAATGCTTATTTTGGGGGCTGCCTTACTTCTGTATTTTCGTTCCATGTACCCCAATATGCATGCTTTTGTATAGCTGTAAGCCATTTCATGTACCTAGTTTTGCATTTCCGGGAGAAATTCCATGCATCGGGTGCCATTTTCGCCTCGTTTCGGGGCTTTTTTCCCCCTCATTTTGCTACTGATTTTTGCATGTTTTCATATATATTCCATGTCTTTGCCATGTCTTCATTAGAGTGGCATTTTGGTGCCTGAGGGTCGGTCCTCGGTTTGCGTGCACGTGTGCACGTATTTCGAGTTGTCTTTGTTTTCATCTGATGGCCTCCTATGTGAGTGTGGCTGAGGCTCTCTCATGTTGGTGTAAGCCCATTCTTGCATGTGTATGCCATGTTTCAATGCGTTGTGCATGTTATGTTGTTAGCATTGTGTGTGCCATGGTGTTGTATTGCATGTTTGTATGTTTGCTTGCATGCTTAGGTCGCATGTGCATTGTTGTCCATTGCCCCGCCTCTTGACCAATCATGATTGAGGTTGGGTCCCTTGTATGTTTTGTGTTGCATTGCATTTGGACATTGAAATGCATACTTGACTCTTTGGCCATCATGCATCGAAATGTGTGATTGGTGGCCCGAGGCGTCGAGGGCCATGCTCCCTTGAGTCCATTACATGATAGGAGTGTGTCCATGCATACATTTGCCCTAAAATTCAATGCCATACACTGCTTGCCTCTGTTGCTGTCAAACTGTCTTCTGCAGGAAGTTTATGCCGATCGGCATCATTCAGTGCCGGTCGGCATCCTTCATGGGCCGAGGGCTTCATTAACGGCCGGTGGAAATTATTGTATTGCCGGTGGGCATTTCTTCAGCGATGATATTCTGCAGTGTGCAAGGGACCTGCCCTGGAACTTTGGCATTTTTCAGAGAAGCAAGGCAGTATAAAAATAGAGGCAGCAATGGTATGGTGCGGACTTTCTGGGCGAGACGGGTTCGAGCATGCATCTTTCGCGCATCCGAGGCAGGGGCCGTGGCCACTTCTCTTCTTGCATTTATTCTGATAATTAATTAGAAATTCTGTAATAATTTATTTTTATTATTCGTCTGTAATATTTATTTCGGACCCTCCGAGTGAGGGCAATTGTGTTAATAAGTGTGCGTGAGTGTGTGTTATGTCTTTCCAACCCACGTCTTTCTTCCCTTTTATTTACCAGCTTATGATGGTTAGTATTAGGACATGTTTATATTTGATTACCATTTGCTATGTGCATGCGTGCATTCATCCGTTTGTTTTACATGCACCGAGCTCGGCGCATCATGCTAACTGCATCTGTATTTCAAATTCCAAATTGAACATGTTGGTTGTGCATTTCACATGCCATGTTTAGGTTAGCACGAGCCTGTCTAGATTGCATTTTTGCATGCAATGCATTAGCCATTCTTAACATGAACTAGGACATGCATGTTTGCTAACCAGTTTATATATTTTGGCACGGAGACAATAAGTATTTATGTTTTGTATCCCGCATGCGTGTGAGTGTTGCCATAGACAGTATGCTTGCCATGCGGCCTAAATGCTTATGTGATAAATTGTTTGAAATGCCTGTGGGTGAAGGTTAAGATTGTTTGAGTTGGAGAAACTCGTTGGAATCCGTATTTTAGCCTACTTGCGAGTAGCAAATTCCAAAGTGTTTTCTAAAACAAACGGATATTGCAATGCTTATTTTCCCAAATTAGGCAATCTAGCCTATACTTGTTGTGACTGCGCGCCATAACATAGTAACGCTAGGCTAATAATTGGTTTAAAACTACATAACGTTTCACAAAAATAGATATCATGGTTAGTAGAGGCCGATACTTCGGACTCGGGCGAGAGGGGGTGCTCATAGCTGACCTTCCCCCAATTCGTGACCCTAGTCCCGAGCCGAGGCAACTCTGGTGATGACGGACATGTGGACTGCGCACCGAGTTCAAGGGTTTCCTAAATTCTTTTGAGAGCACGGAAATTGTTGGTACTGAGAAGGAACAGACTCGGTACCCGGTAGTCCACATGTCCCGGGGCTCATCTCCCGGGGGTTCGGGGGACGTCTACACAGGGATGATGTTGCTGAGGAACAAACAGACACCAACTGGAGTTTGAGTAGTGTAAGGAAGTGGAGTTTTGAGAGCGACGGAAATTGAAGATGGGGTAGCATTTAGTTTGTCTACTATCAGATCCTTCAATCGTAACATGAGTGCTCGGGGAAATGATCTCTCAGGTTTCCATGATTGGGAAATGAAACGGTTTGCGAGCCGCACCATTCGCAATTTTGGATAGTCATCCGTCAGCACTTCCTCGTCTAAGCAGTCCGAGAGAAGGGATTCTATCAAGCAGCACCGGGGTCAAGTAGTGGCCGAAGAAAATCTGATTTCCACCCAGTCTGTGACGTAAGCAAATCAGGTTCCAGCTCGTCTGAGTCTGAGTCCGGTATTCTTGAGGGTAATAACCCATATGCACAGTCCTGGTCTAGTCGTCTTCTTTCTTTCTCTTTTGAGTCTGTTTGTAATCAGAAGAATCAGACGGCTAGATGAAGTGATTTAAATGAGATGGAACAACTATGGCTTCTGAGTACTTTTTTTGTGCCTTTGACATTTATTGTATTAATCAGGCGACATTCAAATTTCGCAGATGCATTAGCAATGCTCCCGGACCTTCCGGGACTCTTTTGTGCCTATGAGACCGGAGAAATTTCCTTGCGTTTTGAGCAATAACACATGTGTGAGCATACCGTTTTCTCTTGGAACAATATGCAGTCTTAGGACCCGAAAGGTTTGATGTGAGAAACCGAGTGGGTTGCACTACACGATCATTCGCATCAATCTCTCAGTGGCCGATTATAGAGCTATTGGCTAGTTGTAGTAACGGAATCCCGCGGCTGGGTGCTCAGAGTCGTAAGGGTCCCCGACTTTTGCCGTCGTGTTTTGACCGTTCCAAGGAATTTACCGATATTTTCGGACAAGCCAAGCTTGGCCGTGTGCCTCAGTCGGGACCGTTTAACCCAGCACATCCGCTGTTCGCTCTTACGCATACGGTCTTATATATGAAAAAGATTGTCCAAAGAAGTCTTTTGCAGTGGCTCATCTGGTCCTATATACTCGACCTTTTGGAAGGAGAGCAACCAGTGCGCTCTTTGGAATCCGAGAATCCTGAGATTTTGTTATAGTTAAGAGACCGGATCACCTCTGTACTGGTTGACTAGATGCCGGACACAACTTCCCCAAGCCTGTTGCAAACAGAAACCTAACACGACGCCAAAGAACTCTCTTGCCTTGTCATCTGGGGCGTACTCAAGATCAGGAAGAAGGAGGGTCAACCCGCAAATTGACGCAGGGTTCTGCTGGTTATCTGAATACCCAAACTTGGTTGGCCAACCATCGTCATCCATGCTGAAGGAAGGACTGGCCAGGAATCCGCCGATAATGGTGGCTGGATTTCAGAGATTTGAACGAGAAGTCTCTCTGAGTGCCTCTTGCACGAGGGACCTACTGCGACATTTTCCTCACATTTTTGGGCCCTCTGACCCGGCCCGAACTCGAGACTATAGCATCAGTATATTTTGAGTTAGGGTGGGTACTTCACACGTCTCATGCAGCATTGGTGTCTATTGCTGCTCATATATATGGATCTATTTTGCGTGTTGAATAGTCTGCGCTCCCTTATTCTCTATATGCGCCCTTATAGTGAAATACCGCTCTTTTCTAGTAGACATGATTTGATGCACTGCACCCCCGAAGACCGGGAGGGATAGATATTTGCTTTATTACCAGCCCCCCATTGTGAACTTGGGAGTGAGCTGTTTCGGACTTTTGTATCTAATTAAAACTACAAAACGATGTACTTGTGTTTGAGATGACCCCTCGTTGAAGGTTCGTGTCGCTTCGAGCAAGACCCATTTAGGTGCTGGAGCTACACTATCAACAATGGCTGCGACCACTAATACGCACGACATGATCCACAAAGAGGTTGAGGTTAAGTACAGCAGCTACCACTCTGCCCTGTTTGGATAATGACGACATGATTGTCCAAGTCCAAAGAAAGGAGTAGGGCCACATACACCCCTTGCAAAAGTTTTTTTTCGAAGGATCAGAGAATTTTCGGTGCGGTTTGAATCCTCATGAAATGTACGTTTGGTGTTACCCGGCCACATTTATGATGTCCTTTTTTGGGGGGAATACTTGAGATGTAGTTCTTTGTTCTTACCCACCGCACGCACTTTCCCCCT
>NW_021027640.1:1096171-1164069 GCF_004153795.1 Camellia sinensis | reverse complement strand
GAAAATCTGGAACATCTCAGTGTGTTTCAACTCCAGCAAATCCCGAGACTGTGTTCCAGGTACATCTTGTCAGGCATCGCCTTTCTCTAGAGTATGAGTGTATCTCGATCCCAAGTGTAAGCCTGCTTCAAGTTAGAATGGCAGTCCAAGCAGCACCTGTGGTTTTCACATGCAGATGTTATCTCTTGCCAATATAAATAGGGTGTACCCTTTTGAGCTGAGTGTGTTGCAAAGCCCTCCGAGGGATAAATCGAAGGCACCAAAGTACATGTTTGATGCCCCCCCTACTGCATAGAATTTGCACTTTCATCTACACTTCTGTTGCATGCGTGTCGCGCATCGTTATGATTCACGCATAGAATATGCTTTCAATGTTGCATATAATATGCTTGTCTATTGTGTAAAATGTGCTTGCTTTCAATTTTGCATAGAATATGCTTTGCTTGTCTCATGCCAAAAAAAATGCGTGTTTGTTTATCGAGTTGTTGCTCATTTATCTATCGAGTTGTTGTTCATTCGTTTATCGAGTTGTTGCTCATTTGTCTATCAAGTTGTTGCTCATTCGTTTATTGAGTTTTTGCTCATTTGTTTATCAAGTTGTCACGATTTGTTTATCGAGTTGTTGTACATTTGCTTATCGAGTTGTATTTCACAATCTTCAAGTCTTTGCTTTGCTTATCGAGTTGTATTTACACTTGGTTAGCTTATCGAGTTCTTTGTTTTAATTATCGAGTTGTTTTTGTCATTACTCGGTTTACTACCTGATTATTACAATGCAAATGCTTAATTTTCAAAAGTTCAAATCTCATTTACATTGTTGTGTAATGCGATGCATAAAATGTACAAATGTAACACTTTTTGAACAAAACAACTGTTTCATTTCATCATGTCTTTTGCGAAAAGTACATAGTTTTGAGAAAGTAAAACCTGCCTGAGGCAGTACAAGGTGCTCAAACTACCAGTAAAAAGAAAAGTAATGCAAAAAGGGAAGAGAAAAGCAACAAAATGTCTGAACAGAGCAAAGAAAAGAAAAGAAAAAAAGCAGCAGAATGTCTGGATCAATATCAGTCATCTCAAGTGCGGGAGTCGGTCCTGGTCTTCTTCCTGGATGAAGGTCTAGGGTCACCACCACCATCTCCATAGTCGGAATCTGAGCTGTCCCCGGCCTCACCCTGGGACGATGCCGCCTCCTCGTCAGAATCATCAGAGGAAGGCTCTCGCGAACTGCTCTCAGCACGGGTGCGCCTGTGCCTACCTCAGCTGTGGATAGTCATCCTCCGCCTGACTCTCCCTCCTCCTCGAGTGGGAATAGATGGTCCAGCTGGAGCACCTCCCGCGGCCGGAATCTGAAATAGGGCCTAAAAAGGACAAATGGCAAATGCATCAATTATGCAAGCAGGGTATGAATACCGAATACAGTGTATGAATGCTGTGAGCAGTATATCAATACAAAATGCAGTGCATGAGTACAGTGTATGAATGCCGTGAGCAATGTTGTGAACAGTATGTAGGTTACAATGTATTAGTGTCGTGAGTGCTGTGAATCAAGTGCCGTGTTGATAGTGTGATGCATCAGATTATGTATGAAGCTGATCGTGCAGAGTTTGAGACTGCAGTTGAAAGAATTTATCGGGATATTGTACATGGTCAACAAGTCGATGCACCGCTGTAGCATCCCTACCGCTGAGGCTATCAACTCCAGGGACTGCTGAGTGTACTCGACGGAAGCCTACAAAAGGGTTGAAGTCATTAGTATTCTGTGGGATATCAAATGAATTGAAATGACTGTACAGAATGCAAAGTGTGGTAATACATACCGGGGTCGAGCCATAGACTCCGACAAGCTCATGATCAGCTAGAGGAGGAGCGAAGGGAATCTGATAAGTCTCCCCACCCTGTCCTCGGCATGTCATCGTCGTAGGCAGCTCTAGCCATCCAGCTCCCTGCCCTCTCCGGGACCCACTCCTACCTCGGGCCGGAGGTGCCCTCGGTGCCCCTACTCTTGCTGCTGGCACCGCTGGCCTCCCTCACTCAGCTCGACGAGCATCAGTCAAAGGCCGCATGATGTAAGCCTGAATGTACTCGGCGTAGTCACCCTCCTCCCTGAAAGGCTCAGAGTCCCAGCCAATCATGTAGTCTCTCATCTCCTCGAGAGTATACCTCTCGGTATGCCTCATGTGAGTAAGAGGTGGCCGCGGAACTGTTTGCTCTGGAAAACCCAAGGTCTGGCGCAAGAATCGCACCCCCAGGTACCAAGCCCGATAGACTGGGCCCTCCAATAGAACCCTGAACCGGGCAGTCTCTCGAGCACCGGCATACCGCTCTCGAACTGCGTCAGGCAATGGGGCCCAAGGCTGCCAGGTGATCTGCAAATAAAACACAGTTTGTTATCTACTGATATTGAGAGAACAATATAAAGCGAAGCTTAAATAAACTGTAATGTTTGACATATCTTGGCTGCGGTGATGGTGTCAAAGTAGCGGCGGAAGAACATGAAGGACTCCCGTGGCCTCCACTCGCATCTCACATCGAAGCGGTGAGAAAATGGAACACCGAGAGGGATCTCCTCATCTGGCACTGGGGCAAGCCTAGGGAAGTAGGCATACACCCACACCTGTATAGTGTAACAGAGCAGATATGAGTACGCTTATCAGATAAAGTAGTATATAGATAAAGTAGAGTGCGGTATGTGTAGTGTATTACGCAGTGTGTGTAGTGTACAACCGGTGTAGAGCAGATTGCGTGCGCGCAGTATATGTGATGTACAAATAATGAAAAACAGAATTGAAAAGACAGAAAAGGGAACATGTACCTCCCAGGCTCGCCAATAGCCTCCATGCAACTGCCCGCAGCGGTGGGAGGATAAGCTCATATATCCATAAAGAGTGGCCAGGCCGGCACCACCCCAGTCATAGCCGCGGATCCTAGTCATATCCACAAGTGCACTCAGCAGGTAGAGGGCGACGGTGTTCGCCCGATCGGCGAAGAGTGTGGTCCCTAGCAGGAACATGATGAAGCCACGGGCATACTGCTCCTCCTCCTCTCGAGTAGTAGGCTCCTGGACCCGGAAGTGATCCTCGAACCATGAGTACCTCACAAACCCTGCCCGGGCAAGGGGTGGCAGAGTGCCGAGCAAGTATAGCTGAGCGGCATCTCACTCGTCCATATCTGTATCAAAGGGGATCGGATCGCCCCCCACTCCGATGCTTATGAGCATAGAGAAGTCAAAGGGAGTCATCGTCATCTCCTCGGTGGCGAAAAGGTGGAAGGAGTCAGTGGTGTCCCACCACCTCTCCACCAGAGCAGCAAGGAGGGGCCTGCTCACAGTGAGGCACGATAGTCCCATGCAAAAGGTCCCAAAGTCGGCCCGGTCAACAATACGACGAACCGCATCGGGCAGCTCCATATACCAACCTCGGGCGACAATGTTCCCATACCCCCGGAAGGCATAGGAATCTCCCTGTGTTCAAAACAAACGATTGCGAAGCAGTGTTAGAAATACAATGTTGAGTGCGCTCAGAATCGATGAAAATGCAATGTGTGTGCACGTGCTCGAGTTTACACCGATATTGAGTGCGGGTGTGCTCACAATGAACTACAGCATATAATGTATCAGTGTGTTGGAATTGTTTAGTTGAAAATGCAGTGTATGTGCACGTGTCTGAGTCTACACCGATATTAAGTGCGGGTGTGCTTGTAATGAACTACAACATATGATGTATCAGTGTGTTGGAATTGTTCAGTTGAAAATGCAGTGTGTGTGCATGTGTCTGAGTCTACACAGATATTGGATATGGGGGTGCTCACAGTAAACTATAGCATGTGATGTATCAGTGTGTCTGAGTTAAGCAATTAAAGAACAGAATCGACTATCGTAGTTATATGCTCTACATTGCAGAAAATGAAACAGAGGGAGAATATACCTTAGTGGTGCCATAAGACAGATGTGACTCTGGCTCATGCAACAAAAGCTCCAGTGGCGTGCCCCGTGCATAGCTCTTGAAGTGGCAGATGCCGTCGGGAGGCAACACGCGTATCGCCGGCCTGTAAGTCGCCGGATCGAACGATCGGATACGAAGAGCCAGAAGCTCGACCTTGGGGTCCACGTCGATCCCCGGGGGAGTCCCGCATGCAGAATGTCATCTGCCATCTCAAAAGGAGCGTGAAAATGGCCGAAAATGTGAAAAACAGGCAAGAATGCCAAAAGTCAACCCCGAGAGGATGAAAAATAGGAGAAAAGGTCAGGGTGTGGATAAGGCACGAAAACTAGGTAAACTCAGGGGGAAACAAACCCCAAGTAGTGGAAATCGAGAAAGAAACACCGGAAATCGAGTTTTGTTCAGTTTAAAGTGTGCGAAACGGGAAGGGTTTCGCGAATCGAACGATGAAAAGGACTCGAAAACACGACAAAAACTCAGATCGAAGGTTGGGAAATCGCTTAAGGGGAGTGAGAAGTGATTTTTGAGCTAGGGCAAAGTGGAAATATAAGGTTTGGAACCTTATATTTAAAGACCCATGGCCAAAGGACAAAACTGCCCCAACACCTCCATTTTTGGCCGATCGCCCAAATTGTTAGCCGATCGGCTAACTATTTAGCCGATGATATTATTTCATGGCCGATGGATGGCCGGTGGCCTCCCCTTATGGTCGGTGAACCTTCCACACCCTTGGTTGGGTCAGATAGGTGGTTTGGGACCTCCATCTCTCAAGATAGTGCAAGAAAGTACACTTTTGAAGCTTAACCAGCCTTCGTGTTAACCTCGAAACGTGTCTTCCATATGCGGAACTCGATATGTACGAGGTGTATCCTTTTTCATATCCTTTTGTGTATGGCAAAATTCAGGAGTTGCTTGAGAATTGCCTTTGAATGTGTCATATTACAATGCTTTTTTATGACTGCAATAGGCACTCTTGTTACACGCCTTTTCGCTTTTGCATCGAACATGCTTCATTTTGCTTTAAAGTTGCATCTCAATATCGCGAATGACATGCCTTTACCTTGCTTACGTTGAACATGTGCCTCTCTTTGTTGTTGCATTGTTATGCACACACCGTATGTGTTGTCACGCACGTTTTGTTTGCATTGTCATGCACATCCTTGTTGCATTGTTATGCACACACCATATGCATTGTCACGCACGTTTTGTTTGCATTGTCATGCACATCCCTGTTGCATTGTCATGCACACACCGTATGCGTTGTCATGCACGTTTTGTTTGCATTGTCATGCACATCCTTGTTGCATTATTATGCACACACCGTATGAGTTGTCGCACACGTTTTGTTTGTATTGTCATGCACATCTCTCTGGCATTGTTATGCACACACCGTATGCGTTGTCACGTACGTTTTGTTTGCATTGTCATGCACATGTCTCTTGCATTGTTATGCACACACTGTATGCGTTGTCACGCACCTTTTGTTTGTATTGTTATGCACATCCCTGTTGCATTATTATGCACACACCGTATGCGTTGTCGCGCACGTTTTGCCTGCATTGTCATGCACATCTCTCCGGCATTGTTATGCACACGCCGTATGCATTGTCACGCATGTCTTGTTTACATTGTCATGAACATCTATCTTGCATTGTTATGCACACACTGTATGCGTTGTCACGTATGTTTTATGTGCATTATTATGTACACTTCACCTGCATTGTTATGCGTGTTCTACCTATATGTGTTTCTACTACATTGTACCTATTGAATTTCTTTCTTTTGCAGGCACGATATTGTATGTACGGTTCATTTGAAGATGGTGAAACCAGACAATGTTATCCGTGTGGTTCTTTTGAGAAGTTCCGGTTCAGTTTAACTCTATTTCTTTCTCCACTCGCATGCCGTGTTTGGACGTATTCCTTTCTTCACTTGCGTGCCGCGTTTAGACGTATTTCTTTCTCTACTCGTGTGCCACGTTTGGACGTATCCGCATTGTTATGTGCATCGCGCCTTCTTGCGCAACCTTTCTCCACTCGTGTGCCGCGTTTGGACATATCCACACTGTTATGTGCATCGCGCTTTCTTGCACAGCCTTTCTCCACTCGCGTGCCGTTTTTGGACGTATTCACACTTTTATGTGCATCGCGCTTTCTTGCGCAACCTTTCTCCACTCGCGTGCCACGTTTGGACGTATCCGCACTGTTATGTGCATCGCGCTTTCTTGCCCAACCTTTCTCCACTTGAGTGCCGTGTTTGGACGTATTCGCGCTTTCATGTGCATTGCGCTTTCTTGCGCAGCCTTTCTCCACTCGCGTGCCGCGTTTGGACGTATTCGCACTTTCATATGCATCGCGCTTTCTTGCGCAACCCTTCTCCTCCTGCGTTCGACACGCGTTTGGATGCTTTTCCTCTCCTGTGTATGCTACGCTGAGAGATGTTGTGTTTGAGACTCTGGGTGTCCTCGGTAGTCACTTTTAGTCTTCTTCGTGTGAGACATAGCGAAAATTGTATAATTCTCTTACATCATTTCTGTATGTAATGTAGTTAGATTTGTATATGCTTGCTTAAAACTATTGCATGTTATGCTTCGTTACAGCTTTCTTTGCATGATCATAAGTTATGTTCGGCTTTGTGCGTTGTCTCTGCATTTTGCCCCTGCCTTCGGGCGCATATCTTTATCTGCTAGCTTCTATGCTTTGTCTAAGTCTTTGGCCTCGTCAAAAATGGGTCGTCTCTGGGTTTTGACATTCACTCCCGTCATTGTTATGACTTTCAAGTTCTGTCAAAGAGGGGCAACTATAGACACCCTATTTTTGACCGTCCTCAAGACTTGGACGTCATCATTTGAGCACTCGATGATCATTCATGTTCATGTTCGTTTTGAGTTCTCGAAGGTCTCGGTCGCGCGCCTTGCCTCAAGATCTCTCAACTTGTTTGTTTTGTGCTTGGTTGTGAACCAAACACCTGTGTTTTTTCTTCTGAGGGAAGAGGGTGTCTTGTTGGCCATTTTCTCAACCCACCGGCCAAGGCCTGAGGCCATCAGCTCCCTTTTCTTGCTATCGGCCAAGAGTGTTGGCCGGTCGGCACTTTGTTTGGTCGGTCGGCCACTGTTTTGGTCGATCGGCCACATTTTCTGGCCGAGGCCTTTTCTTTGCCTTTTTCAGGCATTGTGCATGCCAGCTGTGCCAGCTGGTAAACATAGACTCTACCCTCCATACACGTGTATGGAGGGATTTGAGCCTTGTTTAGCTTCTCTTGGAAGCTTGGCTAAGTTGGATTTCTATAAAAGGAGGGCCTTCTCTCCCTTTCCAGAGGTTCAGCTAATTGATATAGAAGAAATATATCACTCTCTCTCTATATCTCCTCCCTCTCTATAGTTGTGTGTGTAATAGTGTTCTAAAGGCTGTTTTGTTCATATTTTTGCACTAAAGCACCTAGTGGCACACTATCCCTTAGTTACTGGGGTGCTAAAGGGTTGATTTCAGAGTTTTTGAGTTGGTTTTGATAAGAAGGAGGTGCTGGAGTTGGTGTTCTTGAAGTGTTCTTCAAGAGTGAGTCAACTTGCTTTTAATACCCCATTTTGGCTTAAGATTTTACACATACTTCTATTTTTTTTTAAGCTTGACTCTAAACTACAAAAAGTTCTGATTTTGTATGCTTGTTATTGTTGCTTAAGGTCACTTTTGGGTTGGGGGTTGTCTACCCCCTCTTAGGCCTTGTTTGGCCTTGTTTTGTGCCTTTACTTTTGAGCTTTGGGATCATCCTAGTTTAACCTTCTCACCACTGAAATCCAGAGGATTTTTAGTGGTTGAGAAGTGGTTTTGAGGTCTTGAATAGGGGAGGGACACCCCTCTCCCTTTGTGTCTCATTTGCTAGCATAAATGGCTTATAACATTTGCATGTTTTCTTAGCATGTCTTGGTTCTATTTCAGAACTTTTTAGTGGCTTTTAGGACCTGCCTTAACTCTATTCCATGTTGGTTTGACGGCATCCTGCATGCTTCTCATACTTGTAGAGTAATCTTGCATGTTTACATAATATGCATCTTGCATTTAGACCATCATGCTTGCATGTTTTGACTTAACTTTGAGAAGTTTTTAGCCTTGTTCTATAATGCTTAAGCTCTATTTGGTGTTGTCTTGGTCATGTTTGCCATGCTTTGTATAGCCACCATGCATTCTAGCTTGTTAGCTTTGGGTGTGTGAGTCATTAGCATGCTTCACTTGGGCTATTTCAGTGATTTGGCATCATTTGTCCTGATATTTCAGTCCATGTTCCATGGTCGTATGCTTGCATTTGTCATCCTTTCAATGCTTTAAAGAGTTGTTATTTTGTGCTCCATGTTTGGACCATTGTGTATGTCTTCATGATTAGGTCTTTGGGATGCCTTCTCATTGGGTTGTGGGGCTTATTTTGACATATTATAACTCTGTTTTTCATGGCCTAATTCATGCCATGATTGGTTGTAGTAGGTGTAGTGCATTTTCCCTTTTGGGCCTTGTATGCGTCTTGTTTTGTGCCCTCCTTTTTAGCATGTTTTGGCCTCATCCCATGCATGTTCTAGCCTTGTTTTGGTCTACCTTGGGACTATTTTGGGTCATCTTGGCCCTTTGGGGCTTGGTTGACATGGTCATGGGGAGAGCCCCTTGACTAGCTTTGAGCATTGAGTCCATTGGCATGCTATGCTTCACTTGTGTATATGATTTGGCATCATTCTTCACATGATTTCAGAGTTCATTGCATTGTCATGTTTTCATGTTTGTCCCCTTTTGCTCATGTTTGAGGATTGTGCATTATTGCATAGTGTTTAGACCAATATGTGTACATGTTTGTTTTGCATGTTGGTGCCTTTTGGTTTAAGTCCATTTGGGCATGTTTGCATTCATGATATTTGCATGCTTGTATTGCATCATGCTTGCGTGTTCGTATATTGCATGATGCTTAGTTAGTTCCATCACATGTTCATGTTACATTAGTTTGAATTGCATGCTTAGGTTGTATTGCATTTGACATGTTTATTACCTTAGTCTTGTGTACATGTTTGAGTCACATTGCATTTTTGGCATGCTCATGTTGCATTACATTACATTTCCATGTTGCATCGTATTTGGCATAGATGCATTGCATTGTGTTTGGTTTGGGGTGTCAAACCAAACACGAGGAGCGAGGAACGTTCATACTTAAAGTGACGAAACGTGCCTTAACCCTAGGTTGCCGACACTCTTGATCAAGCATGATAGAGTTCTAGGCGTTCATTTGTTTTGTTGCATTCATTCCATATTGATTCGCACACTTGGCACCTTTAGCCATCACGCATTGAAATGAGCGAGATAGCCCGAGGGTCGAGAGTCATACTCCCTTGAGTTTATAGCATGATAGGGAGAGTGGCCGTGCACACATCATCTTGTAAATGCCTTGCCATGCACTGTCTGTCCTCTGCTGCAACAAAAACAGAATTCTGCAAGAATACATAGCCGGTCGACCATCTTCAGTGCCGGCCGGCCACCAATATCCAGCCGATGGTCTCCACTTCTGGTCAATGACCAATTCCACTTGGCCGGTGTTCCCCTACCTTGGCCGATGACATCCCATAGTGCTCAGGGAGTGGATCAGAAACATCCTTGGGACTTGTGCAGTCTTTAGAGGAGCAAAGCAATGCAAACAGAGGCAACATGTGGCATGGCAACGGGTTTTCGAGCGAGGCGATCGACCATGCATCATTCAATCATTTCGAGGTGGAGCTGCGGCGGCCTCCTTTTGTAATTAATTTGTTAATTAATTAGGGGTTTGTAATAATTAATTAGCTAGGGTAGTTGATTAATCATTTTGGTTTGTATTATTTATTTGGACCCTCCGTCGAGAGGGCGAATTTTGTAATAAGTGTGCGTGCGTGTGTGCATGTCTTCCAACCTCCATTTCTTTCTCCCTTTTACTTACCTGCTTTTGTTGGTTAGTTCTAGGGCATGTTTCAATTAGCATACTTATGATAGCATGTTTGCATACATTCATTCGTATTACACGCACCGGGCTCGGCGCATCATACTAATTGCATAGTGTTTCAATTCCAACTTGAATACGTGTATCGAGGTGTTGCATTTCACATGCCATTCTTAGATTAGCCAAGCCTATTCTAGTTGCATTTTATATGTGTTGCATTAGCCATTTTAACATGAGCTAGGATCACGCATTTGATTACTAACTAGCTATTGTTTTGGCTCAGAGTACTAGGTAAGCGTTTATACTTTAGCATATTGCATGCGTGTAAGTGTTGCCATGATAGCATGCTTGCCATGAGGCTATTTGCTTAGGCCTGTGGTTGAAGGTTGGATTACTTGAATTGGAATAGTTCATTGAAATCTGTGTTTTAGCCTACTTGCGAGTAGCAAACCCTAAACCATTTCCAAACAAATGGATATGCGATGTTTTGTTCCAAATTAGGCGATCTAGTCTATATTTGTTTTGCTATGCGCATCACGTAGTAAAGATTAGCTAATTAACCAGAATAAGAACGCATGTATTTTTCAAATACTTGATATCATGCTTAGTACAGGCCGATCTTAGGATCGGGCGAGCGGGGGTGCTCATAGCTAACCTTCCCCAATCGTACCCAAGTTTCCGAGCCGAGGCAACTTTGGTGATGACGGACACATGGCCTTAGGAGCAAGTCAGGGTTTCCTAAATTCCCCCAAAATGAATATTTAGGTGGCGACTCTGTATCTGGCAAAGCAATCCATGTATGGCACTTCTTTCTTAAAAATCTGTTTTACGAAACGATTTGTCGGATTTGGACTCTTTAGTGATTTATCAGTCTTGCATTGCACATTGCAAGATCAAATTAAGAACCGTGACAAACGAGTCCGAACTGTAGAAGCATCCAGCCCGAGGGCGCGTCTACAAGACCACAGTATTATTACCCCCGGGCAAGGGCCTTGATTATAAACCACGGTATTATTACCCCTAGACAAGGTCCTTGTTCTAAGGATGCCACGAATACTTGTCAGAAATTGAACATTCATTCAATGGACATAATATAACATTTCATAAAATAGAGCATTTCTTGTCATATCATATCAAATAAGAAATTACTTAGACGTAAACATAGCTTTACAAAGTCATTAGTCATAGATGGCTCCACTTGTAGAACAAATAAAGCAGATAACTTGTGGCGCGTGACCTACATACACATAACAGAAACACATGATGAAACACACACTCGGTTGCTACTTTAATTCTTTCATTTCATTCTTAGTGTGTTTCTAAGTTTTAACCTCTTATTGAGTCTTAATCATGGACTAGGAATGTCTATGATGCAATGTGGATGCCAAAATGCACTTTGGAACCCTTAACAAAATTTGCTGAAAACAGAGGTCCCGGTCGAGTGCAACTTCCTTCGCTCGAGCGGTCTGCAAACTTTGAAAAAGTACTGGTTGTGTGATTTTCACGCTCGACGGTCGCTGGAGCGTGAGACGCAGGTCCTTACTTGAGCGCAACTTTTGTCGCTTAAGCAATCTACAAAAACATGAAACTTCTAGGATCTCGCAGTTCACGTTCGAGTGCACTTTTGGTCGCTCGAGCGCAAGTGTAAGATCAGAGAGCCGCTCTCTGGAATTTCCAGATTGCACTCCCAAGCTCTAAACTCAAATTACACACCTTAAAACTCATCTTTCTAGGCCAAAACTTCATAAAACATTTAGAAACTTGTAAAATACCATGGTTTGAAGATCATTTCACTAAATCAAGGCCCAAAAGCATGTTAATTGATCAAAACTCCAACTTATAATTTATGAATATGCCATGAACGTGACATGCATGAATTACTTTGAACTAAGGCTTTCCAAAATATGATTAATTAAGGTCAAATGGTAAGAAATGTGATGAATTCTCAAAACCAAGTCAAGATAGACACATGCATGTGACAATTCTTTTGAAATCTACTCAAAATGCCATGATATACGCAGCATGCATGATTTGGGTTACAATTCTAATATCCTAGCTTCATTCTCATGCTATTCCACCTCTTTTACTAGAATTTTTACAAAACTAATTCAATTACACAACTAAGGGTTGGATTTCTTACCTTAGATGCTCAACTATGCTCTCGCTAGAGTTAAGTGATTGAAGTTCCTAGCCAAATCTCCAAATTCTCAAGCAATTCCTCTGTTTGAAGTCACTTCTCCCTCTCTCTCTCTCTCTTTTTACTCAAGCAAGAGGAAATGAGAGTACAAAAGTCTACCTAGGATATTAAGGTGGCCTTAAATAGGCTTGATTAAAGAAATTAATTAATTAGCTTACCACTAATCTAATGAGCATTAATTTATTCTAATTTAATTGTTCTGAACTAAATTTTAATTAAACCTACCATAGAGTTCCAAAAATTTCAACTAACACATAATTCAAGTCAATTTCGCGATCGAATGCTGATAAGGCTTTCAATTTACAGTACAAAACAGAAAAAGAAACATATATTCCTACGATAGATAGATAGAAACTCATATAGCACATAACACATGCAATTAACTCAGGGATTTTATCTTGATTATATTAGGCATAATTAATCATGGTTAATCAGTTAATCACAGGTCGGGGTTGTTACATTTCTACTCTCTAAGGACTTCTCTTGAGATTCTTCCCATACAATTGGCCATCGAATTTCGCATAGTATTAGCATATCATCTTCCAAGCCTCAAGTTACTTCTTCATCCATTCTATTCTTAATTATTTATAATTTACCCCCTTTTAAGTTCTACCATCTCATTCTACGACACCCACTATCCTTCCTAACTTGGTATTGCCCTTTAATGCATAAATCTAGTATCAAAATCCCATGTTGAGACATCAGGCTCTCTCTAGAATTACCTTACAATAACTGCAATTTAGACACTTTACTTTTTTTACTAGAAGTAATCTATCTGGCTCCTATTTGACCCACTCTTAAAGGTTATAAGATGTTTATCTCTTTTCTTATACATGTTATTGGCCATTACCAAGTCAAAAGTCAAATCAAAATCCAAAATACTCTCTCCAGCCTCATTTTTATCACCAAAATCATATCTGTCATGCACCCTCTCATGATCTAATTTATCTACTTCCACATGGCCATTGAAATCTCCACCTATAACATGGTTCTCTTCTACAGGTATCTCATGTAATACCTCATCCATTTGGTTCCAAAATTCTCTCTTAGTATGATCATCTAATCACACTTGAAGGACGTATGCACTAATAACATTTACTATATTTTCTCCAATAACTAATTTAACTAACATAACCTTATCACATTTCCTGATAATCGTTACTACATTTTCTACAAAATGGTAAAAGAACTATTTTGAGAAGTTGTTATATGAGGAACATGTAGGAAGCTCAAAAAGGGAGGAAGTTATAGGTAATATGGAAAATTAAGACTATAGATTAATCTTATTTACAAAATTGATTGTCAGAATCAAACATTCCAAAATATTAAATTGATTATCGGAGAGGAAAAAACTATCTCATTTATTTAGTCCTCCATATTATAATAATTAATTACACTAAGAAATATGAGCATGTATGAGAGTTTTTGTTTTATTTATTTATTATAGGCTATATCATGAGAAAACCAGTCATTCCTATGATAAGATTTGAACTCTTTACCTGAACTTCCTACAGACGTACACGAGTCATGATCAATTAGATTAGTATCAGTTGGTTTAGCTTTTAATATTCGATTAGCTTAAAATTTGATGCCCATGATTGGCATAAAAGAAACTTAGCAGTCAAACTTCGAAAAAAAAAAAAAATTATAAAAAAAAGAAGATATATATCAATTATGACATATAAGTTGATTTTGGCACAATAATACTCATTATCTATGAAATTTTCAAACAACTACAAACTAGTAAACGCATACTCAAGGCTTGAGAAATATGATTCACAAACTAAAACGTTTGCAAAATGAAAATGTCATAAAAACATTACAACAAACTCTTCAGTCGCATTGTTAAATTACAAGCAAACCAACAATCCTACCAGAGTCTCAGGCTCGAGAGTTCTTCCATGCCCCTGTATCTCGTTGAAATCAAAACTTTCGAGCCTTCAGTTTCCATTTTCTAGACCGGAAACGAATGACAACTTACAAGGAGGATCAAAATGAAGCTGCCATTGCATGACAATGTGATATGCTCTCTGTTGTACGGATCATAAAAATAATAAAGTAAAATAATTAGACTCAAATTTCTAACATCTGAATTCAAAATTAAATTTGAAGCATGCTTGTGGCTCATTTACTCGAAAAGTCTTTATTAGTTTTTCAATTTCAAGAGTGATTGAGGCCTTCATCAGATTCCTCAGAGGGTTTCAAAAACCATCGGCCAAGGCGTTCAGATGCCTTATTCACCTGTGACACAAAGATCAAAAAAATTAATTTAATTTTCTTTTTAATCTAAGTACAAAAACTAAGTTCATTCTTAATTTGTTTTCACAATTTAATTGTACTTGTTTTCATTTACCTGTTCATCCCAATCGGTTCTCCATACCATGAAGGATAGTGCAATAACTTGCATTACCACCCCAGCGGTCATTCCTATCCATAATCCCTACATGAAAAATATGGAACCCAAGTCATAGAATTTTCACTTGTAATGTTAGCAAACATACTAAATTAAGCCCGGTTATTTTACCTTAACTTCAAGATCAGCCACGTATGCAAGCAATACTCCAATCGGAATCCCAATCACATAAAAGCAACAAAGGTTAATACCAGCGACTATGCTTTGCAAACCAGCACCAACCGCGACCCCTGCTAGCACGATTCAACAGTTAAATCTTTTCAATCGTTGGTAATATGGTTTTTTATATTTTCAAAAGCGGAATTATCCAAAAAAAAAGAGTCGCTTGCCTGTGAGTACTGGTTGAATGCTATTTAACAACATGGTGAAAGCTAGAAGGACAGATAGGTCAGAAACAGTTGCTGCAACTTCCTCGTTGCTTGTAAACAAGTACGCTATGTCATGACCGAAGACTAAACAAAGAACGAAGAAGATTAATCCGAGCAGAACAGAAGTACACAATATAACTTTAATTGAAAACTTTGCTGCTTTAGCATCTCCTCTTCCCAATTCGTTCGCTACCCGCACACTATTTTTCCAAAGATGACAAATCAAAAATCAAAAATCAAACAAGGATAAGATAGTAAAATAAATAAATAATTAAGTAATTAGGGCATACCATGCAGCGCCGAGAAAGCCAAGGCACAACATAAATTCCCAAGCGCTGATATTAAGGCTGCAAAAGTCGTGGAATTAGGAGGACCAATATTTGTGGTTAAGTGAAGAGCGAAAAGAAACAAAAATATAGAACGATCCATACCAAATCGAGAAGGCAGAAATGGCAACCTCTGCGTTTGACATATATCCCGCCACTAGAATTAAAACAGAATTGTACCATAACTCTAGGCTATAAAATAAAAAAACAAAACAAAACAAAATCAACGAAAAAGTGGACTAGGGAAATTTCACTATAGAAGAATGACAAAGCGATATTTAGAGCTAAAAGGAAACAAATAGATGGTTTTTCTTATTTTCTTATCTTCTTCCCCCTTGCAATACCAAAAATAAAATAAAAAAATATTTTAGATTTTGTTGATATCGCTAGTTTTTTTTTATACCATTGCAATCTAAGCTACAAAAAAAAGTGCAATGGTATCTCTTATATACAAGTTTCTGTTTTCTCTAGGTCTTGACGGCAAGAATTTATTGAATGCATCGTTTGGGCTTATAATAAATTAAAAGTTGCTCTTGCTACTTAGCCTAGACCCTTGAGCATCATTGTATATGGACGTATTGTAAGAGTAATTCATTACCTTCCGAGTGGAATTGCCACCAGACCGTTTATCTTTGTTAATGTACCACTAAACCTAACCCACTACACCCACTCAACTCCACTAAACCTAACCCACTCTACCTACCACCTCCACTTCACCCCCTACCAGCACCACCACAATCTGCTACCTTCTCTTCTATATATAGGAGTTGTAATCAATATACACAAATCAATATTGTAATATACACAACAATCTTGTAATCAATCAATAAATTAATCAATAATACATAAATTCTTACATGGTATCAGAGCTATAGGTTAAAGATCTTGGTATTCTTCGCCTTCCGGCGGGCGGCAACCTTGCCTTGACCGCCCGCCGGATCTCAACAAATTCTAAGCTCCCTCTCCCTCTCCCTCTCGGCACCTCACTGCCACAGACACCACCGGTGCCGTACCTGTTCGGGGGGCTGGCGGCGATGCTGGGTCTCATTGCTTTCGCCCTTCTCATCCTCGCTTGCTCCTACTGGAAGCTCTCAGGCTACCTCGACCGCGACAACGACGACGCCAACTCCGACGACAGAGACGTCGAGCTCGGCGCCGATGCCGATTCCGGGGAGAAACCTAAATTGGCGCCGCTCTTTGAAGAGAAATATCTGGTGATAATGGCCGGACAAGCCAAGCCAACGTTCTTGGCCACACCCATCTCCAGCAGTATATTTTCTCCAATAACTAATTTAACTAACATAACCTTATCACATTTCCTGATAATCGTTACTACATTTTCTACAAAATGGTAAAAGAACTATTTTGAGAAGTTGTTATATGAGGAACATGTAGGAAGCTCAAAAAGGGAGGAAGTTATAGGTAATATGGAAAATTAAGACTATAGGTTAATCTTATTTACAAAATTGATTGTCAGAATCAAACATTCCAAAATATTAAATTGATTATCGGAGAGGAAAAAACTATCTCATTTATTTAGTCCTCCATATTATAATAATTAATTACACTAAGAAATATGAGCATGTATGAGAGTTTTTGTTTTATTTATTTATTATAGGCTATATCATGAGAAAACCAGTCATTCCTATGATAAGATTTGAACTCTTTACCTGAACTTCCTACAGACGTACACGAGTCATGATCAATTAGATTAGTATCAGTTGGTTTAGCTTTTAATATTCGATTAGCTTAAAATTTGATGCCCATGATTGGCATAAAAGAAACTTAGCAGTCAAACTTCGAAAAAAAAAAAAAATTATAAAAAAAAGAAGATATATATCAATTATGACATATAAGTTGATTTTGGCACAATAATACTCATTATCTATGAAATTTTCAAACAACTACAAACTAGTAAACGCATACTCAAGGCTTGAGAAATATGATTCACAAACTAAAACGTTTGCAAAATGAAAATGTCATAAAAACATTACAACAAACTCTTCAGTCGCATTGTTAAATTACAAGCAAACCAACAATCCTACCCGAGTCTCAGGCTCGAGAGTTCTTCCATGCCCCTGTATCTCGTTGAAATCAAAACTTTCTAGCCTTCAGTTTCCATTTTCTAGACTGGAAACGAATGACAACTTACAAGTAGGATCAAAATGAAGCTGCCATTGCATGACAATGTGATATGCTCACTGTTGTACGGATCATAAAAATAATAAAGTAAAATAATTAGACTCAAATTTCTAACATCTGAATTCAAAATTAAATTTGAAGTATGCTTGTGGTTCATTTACTCGAAAAGTCTTTATTAGTTTTTCAATTTCAAGAGTGATTGAGGCCTTCATCAGATTCCTCAGAGGGTTTCAAAAACCATCGGCCAAGGCGTTCAGATGCCTTATTCACCTGTGACACAATGATCAAAAGAATTAATTTAATTTTCTTTTTAATCTAAGTACAAAAACTAAGTTCATTCTTAATTTGTTTTCACAATTTAATTGTACTTGTTTTCATTTACCTGTTCATCCCAATCGGTTCTCCATACCATGAAGGATAGTGCAATAACTTGCATTACCACCCCAGCGGTCATTCCTATCCATAATCCCTACATGAAAAATATGGAACCCAAGGCATAGAATTTTCACTTGTAATGTTAGCAAACATAATTTTTTTTTGTATCATAGACCCATACTAAATTAAGCCCGGTTATTTTACCTTAACTTCAAGATCAGCCACGTATGCAAGCAATACTCCAATCGGAATCCCAATCACATAAAAGCAACAAAGGTTAATACCAGCGACTATGCTTTGCAAACCAGCACCAACCGCGACCCCTGCTAGCACGATTCAACAGTTAAATCTTTTCAATCGTTGGTAATATGGTTTTTTATATTTTCAAAAGCGGAATTATCCAAAAAAAAAGAGTCACTTGCCTGTGAGTACCGGTTGAATGCTATTTAACAACATGGTGAAAGCTAGAAGGACAGATAGATCAGAAACAGTTGCTGCAACTTCCTCGTTGCTTGTAAACAAGTACGCTATGTCATGACCGAAGATTAAACAAAGAACGAAGAAGATTAATCCGAGCAGAACAGAAGTACACAATATAACTTTAATTGAAAACTTTGCTGCTTTAGCATCTCCTCTTCCCAATTCGTTCGCTACCCGCACACTATTTTTCCAAAGATGACAAATCAAAAATCAAAAATCAAACAAGGATAAGATAGTAAAATAAATAAATAATTAAGTAATTAGGGCATACCATGCAGCACCGAGAAAGCCAAGGCACAACATAAATTCCCAAGCGCTGATATTAAGGCTGCAAAAGTCGTGGAATTAGGAGGACCAATATTTGTGGTTAAGTGAAAAGCGAAAAGAAACAAAAATATAGAACGATCCATACCAAATCGAGAAGGCAGAAATGGCAACCTCTGCGTTTGACATGTATCCCGCCACTAGAATTAAAACAGAATTGTACCATAACTCTAGGCTATAAAATAAAAAAACAGAACAAAACAAAATCAACGAAAAAGTGGACTAGCGAAATTTCACTATAGAAGAATGACAAAGCGATATTTAGAGCTAAAAGGAAACAAATAGATGGTTTTTCTTATTTTCTTATCTTCTTCCCACTTGCAATACCAAAAATAAAATAAAATAATATTTTAGATTTTTTTGATATCGCTAGTTTTTTTTGATACCATGTGCAATTTAGAGTTTGATTCTTTTGATGCTACATCTTGTAGTGTAATTCTAAATAAGCCATCTATTCTAATACTTATAAATTTTTCCTACTCGAGTAAATTTTCATTTTTTTTTTGTAGCTTAGATTGCAATGGTATCTCTTATATACAAGTTTGGGCTCATAATAAATTAAAAGTTGCTCTTGCTACTTAGCCTAGACCCTTGAGCATCATTGTATATGGACGTATTGTAAGAGTAATTCATTACCTTCTGGGTGGAATTGCCACCAGACCGTTTATCTTAGCAAGAACTATTGCAGTAGTATAATGAATGTGCATATATTAATTTAAGTAACTATATGAAAACATTTCAAATGATTTGAAAATGGATCGTTACCAAAGCATTATGCCTGAGGATACTGAGAGCTTTACAACAGGCCATAAATCAGAGAAGGCGGCAGTGGTGAATCCTTTCCATGAATGGGGGCACCAACCTCCAAAAAGATACACAAACTCTCCAAAAACCACTAACCAAGAAGATATGGCCAATGCACCCATCGCGCCAGGTATTCCCAAGTCTAGTATGCTCACAAAGATCCAAGACAACAGCACATGGATTGCAAATGAGGAAGTGCAGAGAACCGCCACAACCATGTTCTTCAATTGCGCTTGTAGGTACATTTGGATGGTCAAAGCAAAGACAAAGCTATAGAGAAAGGCAATAAACCATAGGGCTATATTCTTGGATGTTTTTGCTATAGCTTCTTCTTCACCAAGTAGACGAAAAATGGGCGTTGTGAAGATGAAGAAAGGAAGCAAGATTGTTGCAGTAATGAAATTGACAATCCATGATCGTTGCAAGTATATACCCATCATGTGGTGTTGCCCTGCTCCAAATGCTTGGCCACATAGGGTTTCAGTTGCGCTGGACATTCCCAACTGCAACAAGAATAACTAAAAAATTATTGGAAAATAGAAAGGATAGAGTCTTAGAATATGTTACATGAGCTAACTTTCATCTCCATTAGCATAAATTTTTTCAAGCCCTATTTTCTAATGTGTGGTATTCTTATTCAAAGGCTACAAATAAAATGTGATCGTAAATACAATATAATGACTTATATATGCAAATGCACAAACCTAGCTATGGGATTGTCAAAATGCACTATAATAGCACGGAATTAAAAAGGAACATGCTATTAATTTAGGGGGATGCACCAATAAATCCCAAATTAATAACTTATACACTGTTTAGTCCTAAAAGTTTAAATGTGATCGTAAATACAATATAATGACTTATATATGCAAATGCACAAACCTAGCTATGGGATTGTCAAAATGCACTATAATAGCACGGAATTAAAAAGGAACATGCTATTAATTTATAGGTTAATGATGGTGAGATAAAAGAGGCTAACGAAGTAATTTCATGAGGATAAGAAAGGGAAAAAAGTTAAGTTCATTGCCTCAGAAGAGCATCTTCAACGATGTATCAAGTTTTTCAATAAATTTAAGTAAAAATTTGAGTGAAAGATCCATTTGATATCAAGTGCACCAATGGAGTCTTTTGAAGCTTTATCAAAACACTGGTCGACTGAGCAGATTTCCGGCTAGTCGACCAGTCAGTGTAAAATTTTCACAAATTTTTGCCTTGAGGTGTTCATTGGGGGGGTCAACCGGGCAAATGTCCCGGCGGTCAACCGACCAATGTAAATTTTTCACAAATTTTAGCCTTGAGGTGGTCATTTTGGGGGACATCTGGTGGTGAAAATCTAACGGTTATAAACAGTGATTTGATAAAAGGCACATCCATCTTCAATTTGCTGAAAGATTTGAGAAATCTTGGATTTGATAAAAGATTTGGTAAACTATGGGAGCAGAGTTTTTTCATCAAATTTAAATTTGATGAAACATTTGATGAACCGTTGGAGATGGTCTAACTTAGTTAAATTTATTGTTAAGGAAGGAAAGGTTAATGTAGATATGCCAAAACTATAAGATTATCTATATTTTCTTCAAACCTCACAAAATGAAGTTAGTCTAATTTAGGGGTCATTTGGGAATATGATTTTTTGTCTAAAAAATCCAAAAAGTTAAAAATAAAGAAATTCAAAAAGTAAAAAACATGTAAAAAAGCAAATCATACAAACCAGTAAGTCATTCATTATATACTGAAAAAGGTCATTCTCAAATACCTTAACTTTTTTTCATTAAGTCGAAAGGCCACTAAAAAGGTCAACTCTCAAACGATCACTTAACCTATAAATTTGGATAAATTACATTGATCTCCCTTGAAATTTGAAAAAAATGTAACAAGTCCCACAAATTCTTGCATAATTACATTGAACTCTCTTGAAATTTTAATTTATATAACACTTAAGCCCCCCCTCCCCCCCAACCCCCCTTTTTATTTATTTATTTATATATTTTTATCAATAACGCATTAGTTAGATGGATAGAAAAATGATATTATTGTTATCTCTTTTATAATGAAATATATTTTTTTTTTCTTATTTGTCTTTATGTTTTCACACCATCTACGTTAGTCCTAATCAATTTAGTCTCACTGAAAAAGAGGTCAAGTATAATTATGCAAAAATTATAGTGCTTGTTGTAATTTTTTTTCAAACTTCAAGGGAGGACAATGTAATTTAGCCTATAAATTATGACAATTTTACCATTGACAATTAATGACAAATTAAATTAAAATAAATTAAAAAGGAGAGGGGCTTACAAGTATGCCATTGGAAAAACGAACAATAAGAGTTTGGACAAGAGCATAGGCAGCAAGATCAAGTTCACTAATGTGTCCCATGAAAGATTGAGTAATGACCAGTGTTCCAAATGAACTAACTCTTGCTAATATCCCTGGAAATGCTACCCTCCATATCTTTCTTGATTCGACCCATACCCCTTTTTTCAAATCACCACCACCACCACCACCACAATCTCCTCCTTCTGTTGATGTCAATAACCTCTCTTCTATCTTGTTATTACCATCCATATTTCTGCAAAACATAATATAAAGATTAGTCAAAATGTATCAGTTGTTAGATTAATGTAGCTTAAATTTTTACAAGAGTAATATCAATCAACTGGGTTATTTCAGTTGGTCACTCCTATATATTCGGAAGGTTAAGAGGTCAATTGTATTATATTGTTCATTTGTTTTCATTATTTTTTATTTTTATTTTTATTTTTTTTCCCTTTCTATTGTGAACTATTGATCGTGATGGTTGTTGGGTTATTGGACTATGATTGTCCATATTGATTTAATTTCTTTTATATTTATAATTAATCTTTTATTAATTGGCAAAAATAAAAATAAAAACATAAAAGTGGTAATGATCACATTTGAATATTTGATGTGGCATTTTACATGACATTAATCATATTATCTGATAAATTTCCATGAGTCATGCTTTCACCTACAGTGGTCATGCCTCTCCTAATTTTTAAAACCCATGCCAAGAAATGCATAATAGTAAGGACAATTCACTGTATAACATCATCAAAACTCAACCCCCTCCTCTAGGGTGAGGGCTTCCTCTTTGCTCTACTCACCTCCTCTATTTGCTTAACATTTTTCTGTCATTTAAGGCATGAAAGAGGTGAATTAGACCAAAAGGGCAGCCCTCGAAAGGGGAGGACAGAGTAATGTGGTAACAAAAGTCATAAGGTACAATAAGATATAATTTATCAGAGTAAAAATTCTCTCATACTCTATCTTTCTTAAAAATGTACAAAACCTTTAATGTTATAAAATTTCTCTCTATATATAAAGTACCAAAATTGTAGAAAGACCGTTGAGTTTTATTGCCATAGATTTCAAATGCCAAAAATTGTCTTGAAAAATCTCAAAAAATTAAAATTAAGAAAATTGATGTCAGTTTTTCAACCTAGGTAGTGCTCTACCTTATCCCCATTTATATAAATATATTTAATATGTAACTTTTTCTTCTCTTTTTTTACATATATTAATTATTAAAAATAAATAAATAAATAAATAAAAAGATCTATGATATACATAACATGTTAAGATGAATGCAAACTTAAACCACACTAAACTAACCATTTACTATTTTATATATATATATATATATATATAGGGATTTTTATTGATAAATCCCATTTAGAAGTGTTTTAACTCAAGAAGTTCATGAAGGAATTTTTTAACTTATTTAGTCCATTGTATGTATAGTTTTATTCCACAAAATCATTTTTCTTGATTTACACTATTTTCTTGGACACTTATGCCCTTATATTTAATTTTGATACCCTTATAAATATTTTTTGAACGGTTAGCAATTTTATGATGTGAACATTCATATTTTAAAATTCACATTGATAGGAGTGTAAAATTGGCCCGTGGGCGGCCCAAAACCCGCCCGCGAGCCAGGGCGGGCTCCGCCGTTGACAATGTGAATATTCATAATGACATGCTAACATTTACATTAATAGGAGTGTAAAATTGGCCCGCGTCCCGAGGCGGCGTGAAACCCGCCCGCGACCCATGGGTGGTCCGGGACGGGCCCAGTCCGGCCTGTTGACAATATGAATATTCACATTGACATGTTAACATTTACATTGATAAGAGTATAAAATTGGCCCGTGACCCATGGGCGGCCAAAAGCCTGCCCGCCGCCCGGGATGGCTCCGGCCCGGCCCATTGACAATGTGAATATTCACATTGACATGTTAACATTCACATTGATAGGAGTGTAAAATTAGCTCGCGCCCCGTGGCTGTCCGATACCCGCCCACGGCCCGGGACAGGCCCGGCCCAGCCCGTTGACAATGTGAATATTCACATTGACATGTTAACATTCACATTGATAAGAGTATAAAATTGGCCAGCGGCCTAGGGTGAGCCTGACCTCGCCCATTGATAATGTGAATATTCACATTGACATGTTAACATTTACATCGATAAGAGTATAAAATTGGCCTGCAGCCCGTAGGCGGCCCGAAGCCCGACCGTAGCCCGAGGCGGGCTTGGCCCGACCCGTGACAATGTGAATATTCACATTGACATGTTAACATTAACATTGATGGGAGTGTAAAATTTGCCCACTTCCCACAGCTCGCCTGCGGCCCAGGGTAGGCCTGGCCCGGTCCGTTGACAATGTTATTTACATTGACATGTTAACATGCACATTGATAGGAATGTAGAATTGGCCCGCGGCCCGTAGGCTGCCCGAAGCCCGCCCACAGCCCGGGGCTGACTCGTTTGGGTCCGGACCCGAGCATGTCCGAGACCCTAGGTTAGGGCCTAAGCCATCACTTTGAAGCCCGGCCCGGCCCATCGGCCCGCTTAAAGCCCATTCAAGGCTCGGTTCGAGGCCCAGCCCGCTCGAGGCGCAATGTCTTTTTTTGTGAAAAATAATAAAATTTTGGTAGAAAAAATTAAAAAGAATTAAAAAAAATGGCGAGGCCCGCCTAAGCCCGACCTAAGCTCGAGGCTAGGCCCAGGCCCATCGGCCCGACCCAAGGCTCGATCCATCGGCCTGTCCAAACCCCGAATACCCTTGTGCCAGGGCTAGGGCCTAGGCCTAATTTTTTGGCCCGTGGACCGGCCCGGTCCGACTCGGATTTTTTCGGACACCCACGAGGCTCGATATGGGCCGGCCCGGGCTTCTATGCATTGATGATATGAACATTCACATTGACGATGTGAACATTCACATTATGGGTATTTTGGTAATTATGTCTCCCATAGGACTAATTAAAACATAAGAAAATAATGTGGACTAAATAGAATATAAGTAGATGAAAATGGTATTTTGGCCTTCTTACCTAAAATAGAACTTAATGGAATAGTCAAAAAGAGCATAGGCTGCCCGAAACCTGCCTGTGGCCGGGGAAAGGCTCGTTTGAGCCCGGGCTCAAGCCTAGTCCAAGACCCTAGGCAAGGGCCTGGACCATCACTTTGAAGCCCAGCCCGGTCCATCGGCCCGGTTAAGGCCCATTCAAGGCTCGGTCTGAGGCTCGGCTCGCGCCGAGGCCTAGTGTCTTTTTTTTATGGAAAATAATAAAAATTGGGTAGAAAAAATTTTAAAAAATTAAAAAAAAAAAACCAAGCCCACCCAAGCCCGACCCAAGCTTGAGGCTAGGCCCAGGCCCATCGGCCCGACCCAAGTCTCGCCCCACTGGCCCGCCCAAAGTCAGAATATCCCTGTGCCAGGGCTAGGACCTGGGCTTAATTTTTTGGCCCGTGGGCCAGCCCGGCCGGCCCGACCCGAATTTTTTTGGACACCCACAAGACTCGACATGGGCCGGGCCCCTACACATTGACGATATGAACATTCACATTGACAGTATGGACATTCACATTGACGGTGTGAACATTCACATTAGGGGTATTTTGGTAATTAAGAAAATAATGTGGACTACATAGAATATAAGTAGATGAAAAGGATATTTTGGTCTTCTTATCTCAAATAAGACCTAATGGAACAGTCAAAAAAAACGTGGGCTGCCCGAAGCCCGCCCGCGGCCCAAGGCAGGCTCGTTTGAACCCGGGCACGAGCCCAGTCTGAGACCCTAGGCTAGGGCCTAGGCCATCACTTTGAAGCTCGGCCTGGCCCATCGGTCCGCTTAAGGCCTATTCAAGGCTCGGTCCGAGGCCCGGCCCGCTCGAGGCATAGTGTCTTTTTTTGTGAAAAATAATAAAATTTTGCTAGAAAAAATTAAAAAGAATTAAAAAAAAGGGCCAAGCCCGCCCAAGCCCGAGGTTAGGCCCAGGCCCACCGGCCCGACCCAAGGCTCAACCCACCGGCCCACCCAAAGTCCGAATAACCCTGTGCCAAGGCTTGGGCCTGGGCCTAATTTTTTAGCCCGTGGGTCGGCCCGGCCCGACTCGAATTTTTCTAGGCACCCACGAGGATCGACATAGACCGAGCCCCTACACATTGACGATATGAACATTCACATTGACGGTGTGAACATTCACATTAGGGGTATTTTGGTAATTATGTCACCCATAGGACTTATTGAAACATAAGAAAATAATGTAAACTAAATGGAATATAAGTAGATGAAAAGGGTATTTTGGTATTCTTATCTCAAATAGGACCTAATGAAATAGTCAAAAAAAATATGGGTTGGATGGAATAAAACTCTTAATGAGTGGATTTATCAAAAAAACTCTCATATATATATATATATATATGTAAATTATTTATTTTAATTTTATTATAGTCAGGCCGGGCTTCCGCTAGCATTACATCCTCTATATTGGGGCAGTTAAGGGCTACCCTGTAACCTCTGCATGAATATTTAGGGTTGCTTTGCTCGATGACTACAGTTGAGGTTCATTGAGGTGCTCATCCCATCCTCCTCAAGGGGACTTGCACCTTAGTCATCATAAAGAGAAACAGGGCCGGCCTTGAGTTCGTCGGGGGCCTAAGGCGAATTTTGGAAATGGAGTCCTTTTATATTGAAAAAAAATTCATAAATAAAATGATAAGTTACAGTTTTTTTTATTTTTTTGTAACTATAAAAAAATTTACTTACACATATAATCATTAAAATTCTAAATAAAACAATTTAATAAAACAAAATTAGAACAAAAAAATTAGGAAAAAATTATTCAATTAAAATTGATAAAGACCTAGGTAAAAAAATTTGAGCAAAATTATTTATTCTACTAAAATCTAATAGATAAAGAAGGTAAAAATAAAAAATAAAAAAAATAGGGCCCATATATTGTCTGTATTATTTTTCTTGAGCCCAAACACTTTTTTTTTAATATATATTTTCATTTTAATAAATATGGACCAAACTAATTGGCAGGGAGGATATAGAGTAAATCATACATGGACCCAAAAAAATATTTTGGGGCCCTTTAAATTGATCTTAAAACCAAAAAAAAAAAAAAAAAACATTGAGCCTATAATATTTTACAAATTTAGGGGCTTCTATTTTTGGGCCAAATTTAGGAACCCAATGTTATATATGTTTATATGTTTTACCAAATTTAGGGGCCTTAATTGTTTTTATTTATTTATTTTATATATTTCATTTAAAAATATGGGCCAACACATTTATAAATAAATATGAGCTAAATTAATACATGGGTCCAATAAAACATTTGGGCGCCTTTAAATTTGATCTTAAAACTAAAAATAAAAAAAAAAGTTGAACCTATAACAATTTTTTAAATTTGAAAACTCTATTTTTGAGCCAAAATATGAGACCTAAGGCACAAGCCTTAGGAGGGCCCGTCCTGAAGAGAAAGGCCTCCACAAGAAAACACATGGCAGATTTGCACTAGGGAGATGCTAGAGAGCTCTAAATCTAGAGCTCTAATTTGAGCTCTAGTGATGTGTCCAAGCAATAAAAAAAAAAAAAAAAAACAAGGCAAGGCACAAACATCACATCAGAGTGGATCCCACATTCCCATTAAAGCTATTAGAGCTCCTATATTAGAGCTCTAAAGCATTTTTGTTTGCACTACCCTACTTTATATAGTGTAAACTAACCACTCTTCTAACCAAAAGCAGAAACATTCAGACCAAAAAAAAAACAAAAACAAAAAATATTAAAATAGCCGAGGCCAGACTGAGGTTAGTGACAGCAAGAAAATAAAATAAAATAAATAAAGAAAATAAAAGAAGAAGAGACCAAGAGAGGGAATGGTTGTTGAGTGTTTCTCTGTTCTTGCTTTGTTTTTTTAAATTTGTTTTTCATGTTTTCATAAGGTAACGTACATTTCTGAACGTACAAAAAATTTTAAAAAAAAAAAAAAAAACAAAAGAAGAAGAAGAAGAAGAAGAATAAGAAGAAGAAGAAAAAGAAACAAAATGAAAGAAAACAAAAAACCAAACGGTCCTCCCAACTCAAACCTGACCCTAAACTGGTTGGTTGGAATTCTAAAGATCCTAAACAAAAAATAAATAAATAACCAGAAAAACAAAATTTGTTCTTCTTTCCTTTATATAGGCGAAATTAACAAATACAATTAGCTAATGTTTGATTCATTAAAATAAACGATCATTCTATTGAAATATTCATACTCATATTTTATAATAACAACAATAATGTACATTTCAAATGGAATAATTATTAACTAATTTAGAAAAAATGATGCTTCCATTGGGAGGCCAAGAAAAAATAATTCTATTTCAAAATCATTCCTGTGGCTGTGAGCCAAACACCATGTTAGGATATGTCAAACATGACCAAGTCCTAGTTGATGTTAGGTGCCGGCGACATTTTAGGAGTAATTAATGTTATATAAGGAGTGTTTTGGGAAATTGGTAAAAAATAAGTTTTTGAATTTTTACTAAGTTTTTTAACTTTTTGGAAAGTGATTTGGAAAGTTGATAACAAGCTGACTTTTGGCTTTTTGATTTAATATTTGTTTATGGTGTCAAATCAAATTAAAATGACCAAAATACCCTTACCTAACATAAGAAATTTATTTTTTCACTTTTTTGTCATAACCCCAATTTGTAATTTTATCACTTGCGTTTTCATCTCTTCCCAAATGAATTTTGTTGCGTTTTTGGCTGCCAACTTTTTTCCCCTTTGATAAAAAATGTGGCTTTTTACTTGACTTCCCAAAATGGCACTAAATAAAATTTATGGACACAATCTTTTTAAGAAAATTATTAAGATCTGGAACAAAAAGATCATTCCAATGATTTTTTTTTTTTTTTGTCAATCAAGAAAAGAATAATTAATTATTCTTTATTATAAATATGAGAAAAAATTATATCAAATAACTCAATAAAAATAAACAATTAAGTTTTGTGCTTGACAAAAATTGATCCATCAATATTTTTCTGTTAGATAGAAACAGGGATAGAGCTAGATAGGGAGGCCAAACATTATGTGTATCGAACTCCAATTATATGCGTTCAAAAAAAAAACAAAAAAACCAACTCCAATTATAGATTCTACTTTGAAAATTGTAACGTATCAATAGTCAATATAAACAAAGACAAATCTAGGATCCTAATACCGGAGGGGCCATAGTTAGGGTGCAAGCTAGGTGGGTTGAATTGGGTTCAGAACTTACCCCGATCCAACTCCAGTAATGCTCGAAATTGTCCATGCTTGTCCAAACTCGACTTGCCAACCTAAGGTATTTAGTTCAAGTACTATTCAAACTCAATAAATTTAGCTTATGTAAGGCACGTGTCGCTTACAAAAGATTGAGTTGTGCAATTGAACTTAATTTTTTTAGACTTATTTTTTGCTAGAAAACAAGAATCTATTTTTTGGGTTGATTATAACTTGTTTGTAAACCAAAAAACTCATTCATAATTTCACAATCTAAAAGAGAAAGTTAAAAAAAAAAAATAAAATAAAATATTCATAAAGACATGTCTCTTAACTAAGAATCAAATAACAAATAATAACACTTCAAATGTCGCACAAAATAAATTCAATTGTTAAAGTAAGTTATATTTATAGTATTGATCCAACATACATTATATTCAATTCAATTTCTTTCAAACACGTGCCATATTGGGTTAAACATTTGCTCTTGAAGACATGAACCAGGAACCATTGAATGAGAAGGGGGCCATGCAAACAAAAATGTCTTCAGTGCTCTGTTTTAAACCAAAGCAAGTAGCAGGGTAGTCTCAAAGAGAGGGGAGGCACTGCCCTACACTATGGGGTCCGTCCCTGAATATAAACAAAGATATTTTAAATAAAAGGCAAAAATTGTCAAATCAAAACTAAATAGTTTTTTTTTTTCCCTTCAATTATATCTATCAAAGTTGAACATGCCGTTCTTTTTTATCACAAAATTCATCTATGATTGAACACAGTGATTACTTACACAAATTGGACATAATAATAATAAAACAATATGTTATCAATACATGTTTTTATAATGGTGATGAGAGACTTACTTTGGTTAGCTAGCCAGAGAGCCAAGCAATCTTTCTTGTATTGTGCCTCCTATTCCTATAACTTGACTTGCTTAAGTTCTCATGACTTGTGTGTGTGTGTTTGTGAGAGAGAGAGAGAGACAGAGAGAAGTAATTGGGTGTTGAAGATACTGATGGGACTTTGAGAGAATAGAGGTACTTATATAACCCTTTTTTTATTTAATAAAATTGTATTTTAATAGTTTGAAATGTTACTTTAGAAAAATAAAATAATATGTTGTCAAATGAAAAACATTGACTTAGGAAAAAAGTTGGGAAAATAGTAATTCAGTGTAAAAGTAAAAAAATAATTACACATCAATGGTAAACAAAATAAAATATTAATAATTAAAATTTTAAAAACTTTCACGTATTTGTAAATATTTTTTTTTAAAATCCCACTGAATTATAATTCTCCTTTTTACTGTCACAATGATTCAGTGATAGAATTAGAAAGGGGAAATTAGTTGCAGGTCATATTTGTAAAACATATTACAAATGTCGGAATTATGGTTTTTTATAAGCTTATTTTGAGCCAATTTTGAGTCCAAATTTTAGTAGGGTCCACACATCTTTTGGGATGGGTCCAAAGAGGTGACATATTCCTTGCCGCATGGTAAGTCATACGGTAAAATGAGTTCGTCAAAACCGTTTATGAGTGAATGAGAAATTGATTACGGTAAAAATGAGTTCGTCAAAACCGTTTATGAGTGAATGAGAAGTTGATTACGGTAAAAACGGGTTCGTCAAAACCGTTTATGAGTGAATGAGAAGTTGATGTCGTTTTCGGGTTCGTAGAATGGACAATTATAGAAGTAAAATGTGAGTTTTCTTGAAATGGTTGTCCCACATTGAAACTTTAAGAGAGCTTATGTGTGTATATAAGCTCTAGATAGACAAACTTAGGTTGGGCACCAAGGGGCACCCCAAGTTTGTAGAAGGAAGAAGTTATCAATAAAGTGGGCTTTGGCTCAAACCTACCGCGTGTCGCTGTCGTCCCTGTCCAGGTACGAGTTGTGGGTTGGGTCATAACATTAATTTTTTGGACAAAATTTATTTAAATTTTTTCAAACTCTTGCGGGAAAATTATTTGAATTTCTAAATAAAATTAATTCAAATTTTGCATCAAATTTAAATTCAAATTTTTTGTCCAAACAGTGCCTCTTCCAGTCTAAAATTTTCTTCCACATTTTCTAGCAGATCAAACAGATTTGAAAAAATAAACCTGTAAATGTTTAGTTTGAAGTTTGTATCTGTTCAATTTGAATTGTATCTGTTCGGTCCTTGATTAGATCTGTTCAATTCAAACTTGAACCTGTTCGGATATGCCAAATAGTCACCAATTTTCCTATAAATAGAAGACTTTTCTGGCAGATTTTCTGATTCAATTCTCTTCTCGGTTTTGCTCTCTTTTTGCATTATTCTTCATACTAGTTTTAGAGAAATTCTAAGAGTATAAAACACAAGTTTTGGTTCGCTGTACAGATTGTTTGGAATACTACTACAATCTGTGTATGATCATTGTATCCTGAGAGATAGACGCCATTTATCTATAAGCACCAGAGCAGAGCGAATCTATATTAAGAACAGAGTGTCATACACTCAACTTGATCATTATTTTTCATAAGTTGTTTTGGTAAAATTCTATAAGTAATTTTATTTTGTTTATTTGTTTCACATTATTTTCTCATGCACAAAAAATTGTTCCAACAACATATGTGCGGAAAAATTTATAATTATTTTTAAACTTATTCTCCCAATTAGAAAGGGTGAGTTGATGATGTCGGAGGCTTGTTTTTACTGTTTTCCTAATGTTGAAAAGGTTCTTTTCAATTATACTTTAAAAAATATTGATGAAAAAGTATTAAGTGCATGAATAGAAAATAAAGTGAAAAAAATTAAATGAAAAAAATGAAAAGACAATGAAGTGGGAAATTGTCAACAAAATAATAATAATAATTGTTATAATTGGATTTCCCCCATTAAAAGTATAAGTGTACATACATAAATAATTTTGTCCATTAACAACCGTCATAAATGTTGTTCTTAACATTTTACAAAATGAAAATGAAAAAGACAAAGAAAATAAATAAATAAATGGATTTATGAGAGAATTCATTATGGTTTGGTAGTTGAACCGACTTGGGGTTTGTGGATATATATCTACAAAAAGGGATGTGGAGGTTAGCAACAGTTGACTGGTTGGTGGTTGGTATCTACCTCATATCATATCATAGACTATACTCTGGTCTGGAGTCTCAGCACTCTCTCATGAAACCAAAGCCAAAAATAAAATAAAATAAAAAAACAATATTACATTTCACTAATTTATTACCATGAATTCTAATGAAGTGATATTGAAATTAAATTTTACATAATGAAAAATTTGACAAATCAAAATTTAATACTTATCAAACACATCATTAGAGGTGATTTTTAAAGGTGATAAATTAAATATCTCACATATTTATAAATTTAAAAAAAAAAAAAAAAAGCAAGGATAGTGGGGACCTTCCAAATTTCAGCACCACTAGTGGTTTGTGAGGAAATATTAGGAGAAAATACATATAAGAGGGTTTCAAACAAAAAAAAAAATACAAAAAAATAAATAAATATTATAAATATTAATAACTAAAATCATAATTTTTTTGAATAATTTCTAATAATTTTTGAAATTCTCCCCTAAATGGTAATTTTCCCAAATAATTATGGGTTCATGGTTTTGTAAAATTGATAGATGGATTTTCCCCTGAGGTGCGTTTAGATTTTCACTTTGCATAATTTAGATAGAGAAAACAAATGGTAAACTTGGGGATAGTGGTTCGGGGTGGTTAGGATTTGGGTTGACTCTACAATGCAATATAAATGCAAATCAAAGATCAAATTGAGAGATAGACGAAACAAATGCTCCAATTAGGGTAAACTCCTAAGGGCTAGAGAGATAAATCAAATTATTCCTATTACAATGTATATTCTTTAATAAAAAAATTAGGAACGATGATATTACATCACCTGTTTATATACTACAGCTAAGGCTCCGTTTAGGAAGTGAGTTTATTGGCTACTTTTAGTCAATAAAGACAAAAAAAAATGTTAAAATAACCAATAAAATAAAATGTTATATCCAAATCATAATCATTTTATTTTTATTTTTTTCTCACAATCATCAATTCAACTACAAGAAAACCAAAAACCATCCCACACACAATTTTTTTTAACTAGGTTAAAATAGCCAAATAACTAAAAAAATAAAGCTGAAAAAGCGCATCCCAAACAAGCACTATAGGCCACCTAAACATACACTTAAGGCATTTATTCTACCAAATCACTATGGTGTTGGGTTGGGTGGGAATGGTCCGGGGGTAGAGAAGGTAGTAAAGGAGCAGCAGAGATGGTGAGTGTGGCTAGAATGAGGGAGAGAGAGGTATAGAAGAGTCTAGGAGGGCAAGGGGTTGTGAGGAAAGGCGAAGGAAGTGGCAATAGTGCTAAAGGAGGGCAGAGGTAGGTTAGGTGGGGATGGTTTGCTACAAAATGCGCAGTTTGAACTTGCACTCCGCATATATAAGACTTGCGCCCTATACTCATTGAACTTGCAAATCACTAGTTTTATCAACAATGAAGGGTGAGGAAGTAGAGTCGCAACAAGCAAGGGTTTGAATGGTTCTGGTGGCTAGAGTTTTGATTGATTATGGTGTTAGGTGGGATGAGAAGGGCCTGGGGTAAAGAAGGATGGTTGGGGGGATGTGGGAGTGGCAAGAATCTATGGGGAAGGGTTTTGGAGTGGTAAAGAAGGGCATGGAAGGGTTTTGGAGTGGCAAGGAATGAAAGAGAAGGGATTTGAAATGGCGAAAGATAGTGGGAGATGGTGTTGGAAAAAATCTTATATGTACTGTGTATCAAACATATAAAAAATCGAACCAGATTCTAAAACTAATACAGAAACAAAAACTAAAAATAAATTTAATGAAACTGGAAAATAATTTAGAAAAAATCACAAATAGAATGTATAATTTTTGGAACAAAATAGTTTCATCGAGACTTGTGTTAGATACAATGTCCGTAAGACAAATTTCGCCCCTCACTTCGATACTCACAAGTTTGAATTAGTGTCTGTCTCCCAGGATATAACAATCAGAAGCCTCACAGAAGCAGCGCTTCAATTTGCAAGTCTGACGAATGTCACCGTAACGCCCCAAAAATATGAAAGCCTGAACTAACCAGTATACTCCTCAATTAATATTCATTTCTCATTAAATCATGTGAAAGCTACAATTAATCTCAATCATTCAATAACCAAACCATACTAAACCCAATATTCCATTCATATACTTTAAAACATAATTCCATAGCATGCTAATATTTAGAGAAGTCTAAACTAATACAAATTTTGTGCCTTAAAGACTACAAGTTTCCGGGTCTTAGCCCAATTACACCAAGTGTGGTCATAAGCCCAATACATCTAAGCCCTTATCTATACACAGAAATAAAATAGACAAAATCAGCCTTAAGCTCTCAAATCCTCCCAAGTCATCGCCTTGGCTGAGACACGCCATCAATAACTGAAAAGTTGTTTCCACATAGGGATAAGCAAAAAGCCCAGCAGAGATAAACTTAATGACATATATGATGTTTAACGATATCATGCAGTGAATGCATATGAAATGCCATGACAAAACATAAGTTTTCATTTTGAGAGATAATGCCATGCACCAGTTCCAAAACTGCAATTCAAAAGCTTTTCATTTTAATAGAAAACAAGGTAGTAAATATGACTATGGCAATCCCTAGGCTAGCATCTACAAGTAGTCCCAAAGAGCACGACTAATTCACTTTATCGGCTCTTAACCAGAAGCAACTTCAACCTACTCTACGCATGTTTTTGGAATTTCACTAAGGATATAAAGCAAAATTAACAACAACTACACCCCCTAACCAGATTCACCATGATACCTTTTTTTTCCCTAAAAAACAATGCAAATGTTCTCACCACAACCATTTTCAAGATATGAAAGTTTGAAGTTAACAAATCCATGATATGTACGATGGGATGCATGATTTGTAAACATTTCAATTGCCTAATTCACATGCAATATCTATCGCACAACAATGTTATCCTTCATCAATAACCAAAATAGTTATCTCTAATTCGATAATTAAATAATATCAAAAATAGTATATAGTTTAAGATGTTATCAACATTACGAAATCACTATGATTTCCTAAGTTCTCAACATTTCAAAGTGTTCAATACTCATCACTCCTCAAGAGCCTCAAGGATATCAACAATCCAATTCCATTTCCAAAACCCTACACATCCTAGGTTTTATGAAAAAATTGGGGGTTTTCTCTCAATTAACAATTTTCCTCAAATTTCATGACAAAAACAATCATAAGAGATGTGACGCCCTAAAAATTGAGAATATCATATAATATATTAACAAATAAATATATGGTTTATCTAAGGTTAACAGAGTAGAAAATGTCACTAATGAGTCCTTTGGTTAATAACCAAGAAAAATCTTAGGAAGATCAGAGGAGTCAATAGAACCTCCCTTCAAAGTCCAACCACCTTAGATAACAAAGCTACCCTTTTGATAGATCTTAACAAGACAGTAACACAAGGTCTACACGAGTCGACGAGAAAATAAGGAATATGTAATATAAAAGATATGTATAGATATATAATAATTACAAAATCATGTATTAAATACAATATGGGATCTATCACTTACAATCTCAAAACATGTTTACAAACTAGTTTCTAATCCTCCTAGAGTAGCCGTACGTCCTCAAGTGCTTCAGTTTTGCCTTCGAATGGTCTAATAGTCTTCATGCCATTCTTTGAATGCGTTTTGTGCCAGGTATTAAAGACTATTAGACCAGTTGAAGGCAAAGCTAAAGCATTTGAGGACGTACGGCTACCCTAGGAGGATTAGAAACTAGTTTGTAAACATGTTTTGAGATTGTAAGTGATAGATCTCGTGTTGTATTTAAGACATGATTTTGTAATTATTATATATCTATACATATCTTTTATATTACCCATTCCTTATTTTCTCATCAACTTATGTAGACCTTGTGTTAATATTTTGTTAAGATCTGTCAAAAGGGTAGCTTTGCTATCTAATGTGGTTCAACTTTGAAGGGAGGTTATATTGACTCCTCCGACCTTCCTAGATCTTACTTGGTTATTAACTAAAGGACTCATTAGTGACATTTCCTACTCTTGTAACCTTAGATAAACCATGTATTTATTTGTTAATATATTATCTGATGTTCCTGATTTTTGGGGTGTCACAACTTGGTATTAGAGCCTAGCTTCATCCCTTACCCTTACATTTTAACCTGCAATTAGAGACTATCTTGCCCTGACTATGTTATATTATTATAACATTACCTATTCTATCAACTTAAGGACATCAAAAATAGAAATTTTTTTGACTCACCTTAGGGCATTTCTTTGAATTTCAGGCACAACAACATCAATTCATGAGGACATATTTCAAGAATAGGAAGTGGTTTTAACTCTGGACAAGGCCTCACATCACGCAGTACGGGTACTATTAGTTCTACGCGTCTTCTATCGATCATCATACACTCATCTTGTATTCATAACCTTTATTCGATGTCATCATTTTCCAAGATTAAGTCATGTCCATCTAGTCCCATTTTATATACTACTATTTGGAAAATTGACCTCCTTTGACCCTTGATTATTTTATTTAGCGCAAGGCTTCTTGTAAATAATTTCATTTTCTTTACGCGGTGATGAATCTTGGATATTCATTTTGAAACACGAATGGCTAACGCTTTCAAGTTAAATATCTAGTTTAGTCACCACCTCTATAACCTTGATCACATTGAAGTTCGAAACCATAACATCATACCATTCATTCATATTTTAGTTGATCTTGATGTTATAACAATAGCCACTTCGTATTCTTCATCTTCACTTTGTATTAATCCAATTTTAAGAATCTTGTAATTATTATATATATGAAGATGTGTTGTGTGAACACTCTAAGATAATTAAGCTCTAACTTTAAGATTTGTTGATTACCCATAAGGAATTGCTTCTGTAGTTAGAATATGACTTACGCCTCACCCCATTCAAAGAACTACAAATGGTGGACCATACTCCGAGACAAGTAATAACACGAGCTTGCAAGCAACAATAGGAATGCAATACTAGGAAATTGAAACCTTAAGAATGAATTAGTAACCGTGGCCGAAATCCTGAACCCTATCACTAATCAAATTCTGGAGGATTCTTACCATCTTTGTGGAAATAGTTGAAACAACATTAACTTCAGAATGAGAGGAGGTAGAATCTAGGAGGATTTGGAGCTTGCAGAAAGGAAACCCAAGTTTATGAGAGACCAAAAAGGAGCAACTGGAAGATGTAAGGATGACTATTTAAGGGGAATTATATGGAAATAAGTCAAGGATGACTATTTAAGGGGAAAAGGACCATAATAGTCTTCGATTTGGTTTTGTACGGGTTTATTCGCGATGCGTTTTCAATTCTAGGGTTCAATTTGTGAATAAACAACTATGGGCTTTCTCAAAATTTAGGGACGTAATTGGGTTTAGAAAAGTTAGGGGTCTCACAAGAGAGGTAATTTCAAATAGCAACCAAAACTAAAGAATTTCCCCCAATTTTTGCATTAATACATACATAATCAAACCTAGTTACCTCAAAACCTGTAGCTATCAAGAATAGCACATAACAAAGTTAAATAACATATACATCGTTAAAATCCCTACCTCAAGCAATAAGAGAGAGAGATAGAGAGACAGAGAATCAACACGCAAAACTCCGCAACGACGAAAATACAAACTCTTCAAATTAAACCGTTGCTCTTAGCATACTCTAGCTTTTGGCCTTAAGGATTATAGGTAAATAATGCTTGGAAATAGATAAAAACCAATGGTTTTGTAGCTCAAGGGTTCAAAAATGGCAAGTAGAGGTGTGTGAGAGAAGAAAGGGGTTGAAAATAGATTTTTCGCACATTAAAGTTCGATTTAAAGTCTGGACCATCGCAAGCGTGAACCCCTCCATCACGGGTGCAGTCATACAGTCACGGCAGCGACTAAGCTAGTTGTGTAGATTGTATCAATCTTCTAAAGACCAAAACCAAGGCCACCTATGCATAACCTAAACAAATGACGTAGAAATCAAACTCAACAAGTTAAATGTCTAAACGGATATGGTATAAAGGGTTCGATCTTGACCCAGACGTTATAGTCATTGTGCATGTACTCTCTTTGTTATACTCGACCTAATGTCTATATGAGTCTTACAATTCCTATATGAATGAATGTCATGGGGATAATATTTATAGTTTTATTGGTGACTATTCTAAAAGGTTATGACTTTTCTATGAAGATTTATACATTTCCGTCTGAACAGACACCATGAAGAGTCACACCCTTCCAACTTTAATGGAGTTAAATTCCATTCATACTTAAATATCCAACAGATGGGTTTGATTCGTAAGTAAGTGCTGGCCGGATTTGCATAAATAAGAGAAGGGAAAAAGGGAAATAAGAAGAATAAGGGGAAATTTTTGTCCAATAATTTGGAGATTCCACGAGCTTATAATAGCTAGTTTACTTTCCATCCCTACTGCAATTGTCAAAAAATTTCGACTGACTTGAAATATGTTGCCCAATATTACAATGTCTTGCAATTTTCCCAAGAAAAATTAAAAATTACATATGAGAATTGGGTCTTTACTACCGCTTGAACCTCATCATTCCACCACCAAGTTTCCATAGAATTAGACCCCTCTCATTTCTACTCGCTAAGGACTTCTCTTGAGATTCTCTCCATACAATTGGCCATCGAATTGTGCATAGTGTTAGCATATCATCTTCCAAGCCTCAAGCACCTTATTCATCCATTCCATTCTTAAATATTTATAGTTTATCTCCTTTTAAGTTCCACCATCTTATTCTACGACACCCACTATCCTTCCTAGCTTGGTATTGCCCTTTAATGCATAAATCTAGTATCAAAATCCTATGTTGAGACATCAGGCTCTCTCAAGAATTACCTTACAGTTACTGCACATTAGACACTCTACTTTTCTTACTATAAATAATCTATTTGACTCCTATTTGACCCACTCTTAAAGGTTATAATATGTTTATCCCTTTTCTTATAAATAGTATTTGCCATTACCATGTCAAAAGTCAAAGCTATACCTAAAATACTCTCTCCAGCCTCATTTTTATCACCAAAACCATATCCTCCATGCACCATCTCATAATCTAATTTATCTATTTCCACATGACCGTGAAAATCTCCACCTATAACATGGTTCTTTTCTATGGGTATCTCATGTAATACCTCATCCATTTGGTCCCAAAATTCTCTCTTAGTATGGTCATCTAATCCTACTTGGAGGACGTATGCACTAATACATTTACTATATTCTCTTCAATAACTAATTTAACTAATGTGACCTTATCACATTTCCAGATGATCGTTACTACATTTTCTACAAAATCTGTAGAGAGGTAAAAGAACTATTTTGAGAAGTTATTATATGAGGAACATGTAGGAAGCTCAAAAAGGGAGGAAGTTATAGGTAATAAGGAAAATTAAGAATATAGGTTCTATCGCATGATATAGAACTTTAAAGTGGAGATTATACTTAAGAAAATGAAGTCAAATAAAGCTTTAGAACCTGATGATATTCCTATTAAAGCTTAGAAATGCTTGGGTAAGAAGGGGGTTGCTTGGTTGACTAGGCTATTTAGTAAGATTTTGTTGATTGAAAAAATGCCAAAAGAGTAGAGGAAGAGTATTTTAGTGTCAATCTATAAGAATAAAGGACATGCCTAGAATCACTACAACAAATGGCACTTTTGATGACTAAATTTTTAGTTGCCAAAAGTCAAGTTTTATTTGCTAAATCTTTTTAGCAACTAAAATTTTGGTCGCCTGATTAGTCATTAAAGACTTGTCGGGAAAGGTAATTGACGACTAAACCAAATTTAGTCGCCAAAAGTAGTAAATTGCCGACTATTTGTTTAGTCATCAAAAGCATTGAAATAAAATTAAATATCACATTTTCAGTGCCGACTAATTTTTTAAACCTTTTCAAAAAAATTAATATCGCATTCTCAACGAATAAAAAATTTTGTCGCCAAAAATTAAAATTATTTAAGACGACTAAAGTTTTAGTTGTCAAAAAGCTTTCGTTGTTCATCTAATTTTATTTTTAGCTACTAAATATTTTAGTTGCCTAAAGGTTGATTGTTTTTTAGCTACTAATATTTTAGTCGCCTAAAGTCTCACTTTTTTCGCTACTAAACTTTTAGTTGCCAAAAATGAGTTGTTCATCTTATCTTTTTTAGCTACTAAATATTTTAGTCGCTTTATGTCTTATTGTTTTTTAGCTACTAATTTTTTAGTCACCTAAAGTCTGACTTGTTTTCCTACTACACTTTTAGTCACCATTTTTTGTTTTTTTTGTTGTGCATCTCATTGTTTTTCAACTGCTAAACAGTTTACTCACCTAAAGTATTGTTTTTTTGGCTACTAAGCTTTTAGTTGCCAAAAGTTTTATTTTAATTTTCTTTTTTTAGCAACTAACTATTTAGTCACTAAAATATGTACTTCCTTTTTTAGTACAAATTGTTTAGTCACCAAGAATATGATTTAATGTTTTTTTCTCTAAATTATAATTTCTCCCCAACTTGTATCTATTCTGTGCAACCTGTAGTATGTATATAAACAAAAAAAAAAGTACATATATTATCAATCATTCCATAATCTGCATCCATTTCATTTCCAACTATCCAAAAATGAATAACTTTAAATGTCAAATTCCATACAAACCAACTATAGTCCAAACTAAAATAATAATTCCATACAGAACACAAAAGCATACAAAAATCAAGCCCTCCATATAAAAAAATATATATATTTATTACCATACCAAAATGGCCATTTGGTGTGATACAAATTACCATCGTAATCTGTACCACAACAAAAGGTAATCTATGTACCACGCCGGTAAGTATCAGTTTGATGCCAAAAGTTATATGTATGAGTAATACTAATTCACACAAATGCAGAGGACTAAATTGTCCTCCATACACAAAAATGAATTATCCACAAGTCCACGTCAAAAGCCATCTACCAAAAAAAAAATTTGCACCCATTGGAAAATTTCAATTGATTCAGACATGCAAAAAAGGTTTTAATATGCATTTAAGGTAGAACAACCTATAAATGCCTTTTTGAAAATGAACAGGCGTATATATGTATCATGAAAGTTTTTTTTTTAATAAATATATGTATCATGAATGTGCACTTGTTTCAAGTTTGAATTTAATTCCCCATTGACAAAAGAACACAAGTTAATCAATCAATATTACTCTGTACTACGATGCTTATCTTTGTTTACATCATATAGTGAAAGAGTGCATTAATTAGATTCGAAAAATAGTAACTAAGAATAATCAACATCCATATCATGTAGAATTTTTATCACCAATAACATATAACTGATGTATTTTATCTTTCTTTTACCCCACATGAACAAGGTGCCTTTAAGTTTCTGAAATTTGAAATAAGTCTTGATCTATAAAGCCTAATTAAGCCTGTCCAAACAAACAATGCTGTAGAGGCTCCTTCTAGACCGTCTCTTCACCAAATAAAGGGTAACCCTCCGACACATACATCTATTTTACTACCCAACCTACGTTGCTAATTACATGTCATATATTGCCTCAGGTCCTATTTGTCACGAGGAAGCTAGCTATGACATCCATATAGAGGTTTAGGGGTTGTTTTGCATTTTCGCCCCCTAAACATCCTTTTTCTACTAAGTTTAAGGCTTTTTTGGCTTTAATTGCCATTCTACCCGTGCTAATTGTATGCCACCTATTGCCACAGATCCTATTTGTCATGAGGATGCTATCTGTAACATTCATACAATGGTTCGGGGGCTGTTTCGCATTTTCACTCCCCAAACACCATTTTTTGACTAAGTTTAAAGCCTTTCAGCTCTAACTCCTAACCTATGAGTGCTAATTACATGCCACATGTTGCCACAGGTCCTATTTGTCATGAGGACTACCCGTGACATCCATACAGTAGTTCGGGGGCTATTTTGCATTTTCGCCCCCAAACGCCATTTTTCAACTATGTTTAAGGTGTTTTCAGCTTTAAGGCATGCTAATTACATGCCATCTATTTCAACATGTCCTATTTGTGACAAGGAAGCTGGCCGTGGGATCTATACAGTGGTTTGGGGGTTGTTTTGCATTTTCGCCCCCCGAACGTCCTTTTTCAACTAAGTTTAAGGCATTTTCAGCTCTAACTCCCAACCTACGAATGCTAATTACATGCCGTCTATTCCCACGAGTCCTAATTTCCATGAGGATGCTACCTGTGATATCCATATAGTAGTTTGGGGGCTATTTTGCCTTTTCATCCCCCGAACGCCCTTTTTACGACTAAGTTTAAGGTATTTTTTTGCTCTACCTCCCAACCTAGGCGTGCTAATTACATGCCGTCTATTGCCACAGGTCTTATTTTCCATAAGGATGCTGCCCGAGAGAGCCATACAATGGTTTGGAGGCTATTTTGCATTTTCAGCCCCGAACGCTCTTTTTCGACTAAGTTTAAGGCGTTTTCGACTTTAACTCCCAATCTTCCCATGCTAATTACATGAAGTATATTTCCATAGGTGTTATTTGTTACAAGGATGCTACCCATGACATCCATACAATGGTTCAAGGGTTGCTTTGCATTTTCGCCTCCCAAACGCCATTTTTCAACTAAGTTTAAGGCACTTTCAGCTCTAACTCCCAACTTATGGATGCTAATTACATGTAGTATGTTGCCACAGGCACTATTTTTCACGAGGATACTACTCATGACATCCATATAGTGATTCGGGGCTATTTTGCATTTTTGCCCCCCGAACGCCTTTTTTCAACTAAGTTTAAGGCGTTTTTGGCTCTAACTCCCAACCTATGCATGCTAATTACATGTCGTCTATTGCCACAAGTCTTATTTTTTATGAGAATGCTAGATGTGACATCCATATAGTGGTTCAGGGGCTGTTTTGTATTTTCGCCCCCCAAACGCCCTTTTTCGACTAAGTTCAAGACATTTTCGATTCTAACTCCAACCTACGTGTGCTAATTACATGCCATATGTTGCCAATGGTTCCAGACAAAAAGGAGAAAGCTGGCATCCTCTAACATGTGCTTTTGTATTTTCTATTCTTTCTTGTGTCATATCTCTAATACAGACCAAGACACCATTCTAATCGCATCTACCATTGAACTTTGTAATTCATAAAGGTTTTTATCTCATGTATTATAGAAAAATCTTGACTACTAAATTTCCAAGAGTTGAAACTTCAAACAATCCTAAAATACGAGTACATAGTGGTTAGTTGATGCATTTTTTACCAAAGATTGGAAAATTATTATTATAAACTTGCGTTGTGTTCCTTTGTTCCTTCCATTAATTAGGTAATAAACCTTAATTCATATAAATCTATTTTCTTAAGAAAACACAAAAGAAATTAATAATTTAATAAAATCTCTTAGGCTGTACCTTATTGCAAGCCCGATACATTCAATAAAGTCTGAGTGCGCATTCAAAGAACTAACAACTTGTAGTGGATGGAAACTCAAGTTTTTAATCACCAAAAAAATACATATATGACTATGCACAAGAGATATATTACAGACCTGCCTATAATTAAAAATATACACCCACAATCTAAAATTTATTTTTTTTTCACATAATACAACCCAATGCCGTAAATATGAGTTGACTGCACATATACAGAAGCACATCCATTTCTATTTTGTTGTGACCAAAAGTAGGATAGTACCATCAAGTGTAAAATCACCACAAGTCACACTACTAGCATGACCTGAAAACATATTAAGATAGGCACTTTTGTCAGCATTCCACATCCAATCAATGGAATCCTCTGAACTAGCCAAGACCAAATGTCCTTTTGGATGCCACCTAACCCATTATGTAGGCAAATAGTTCATACTCAATCTTCATACATTAACTATGAGACAAAAAACACTTGAGTAGTCATAAAATCTCACCTCAATGCCCCCCACTCGGACTATCAAGCGTACACTTGAGATTCCCAGAATTTATGTCCCAGATTTGAACAAGTCCATCAAAACTTTTAGATACAAGCAACTGTCCATTAGTACTAAAGGCTAAACTAGACACATATTCTTTATGACCTACACAGTGTTTGAAAAGCTTTGACTAAAGCACAAGGATTAAGGAATCATGGACCAATTTATGCTATATTGATTGAAGGCAGAGAAAAATTGGACTAAACAGAAATCATCTTAAAATGAAAATCATCAAATCTTTTTTTTGGAGTTGTAAAATCATGAGATACTTGATGACCAATTATGTATCCGTGACTAATAACTTGTAGCTCAAAAGCCCAATCTCCTTGACGAAACTTCCAAAGAAATCCTTTGTCATCTCCACCCCCGGTTTCCACTAATGTACCATCATTGAGCTGCATATAACCTTATATAGTTCACCTACGCTCAAAAATAGAGAAGAGAAGTTATCTCCGGAAACTCAGTACTACGATGCATTGCAAAGTTAGAGCACAGTCAGTTGTCCATATATATTCTGGGATCAAAAGCCAACCAAACAAGTGCATGTGGTTCACGAACACCAATTAATAGAGCACATTGAGTTTCGTACCTTAGAATAGTAAGAAATCCCATATCTAGTAAGTGGAAAATAAAGAACACAATCAACAAAGACACACATGATTAGGCTATATTTGATTTGAATCTAGCTATATCAACCGGGACAATTACCTTCATATCACAAAAAACCGTAACATTGGAATGGTGAGAACTCATTGGACCACCTTAAGAAACTCAAATCAGAAGTAGATGAATTACTCTAATCAATATTACAAGAATCATACAACATACACAACGGATGGGAAATTCTCGTTTCTATTTCTTTCATGACAATGGAACAAAAATACAAAAAAGATACCTATATATGTGCCTGTAGATGTAATCCTTAATTGTTAAAATAATTAACTCCTCACAAAACCCAGTGTACTATGTTGCCTTGCCACTGATGTAGTTTCTTTCAAGGCTAATAATAATAACAAGGACAAGAAACGGAGACAGATTGTTGAGGCAACTAAGTCCACACTCACTTATCAAAGAGAGAGATTTAGTATTTAACTGGAACCATCTTGTAATAAAGATGCATCACATTCAAATAGGTTTTTCAATAAAATAGATTTGGGCTTTGAATACATACACAATCAATGGATTAGGGCTTTGAAACTAATAAGAGAGAAAGGAAAAAGAGGGAAAAATCTATCAAACCACTAAAATCAAACCCATTTAGGACATCAAACCCATAAAACTTTAGAAATCAAACCACTTCTGTAGCATGACTTTTTTGCGCCCCCCTTTCAGAAGGTTTGAAAGAAACCCTACAGTTCAAACTCCTGCGGTTCTAAATCTGATTCCACAAGTGTAATGTGAAATAGATAAACACCAAAGAGTCCAAATCCGACAAATCTTTTGAAAAATTGATTTTGAATCAAATTGCCAAAAATGGACTGCTTTACCAGATACAGAGTCGTCACCTAAATATTTTGGAAAATCTAGGAAACCCATGACTCCTACCAAAGGCCACGTGTCCGTCATCGCCAAGATTGTCTAGATTCGAGAACCTAGGTACGAGAGGGGAAGGTCATGAATTGAGCACCCCTACTCGCCCGATCAAAGATCGGCCTCTACTAATCATGATATGATTCTTATCAGCATTATATGCTCTTGTTCCAGTTTATTAGGCTAGCATTACTATGTGATACGCGCACACAAGGTATAGACTAATTTGCCCAAATTGAAACAATACAATTTCATGTTTGTTTTGCAAAGGGTTTGATTTTGCCACTTAACAAAGTGGGGTTAAAGTTTGTGAATTTGCCACTTGACAAAGTGGGCTTAAACATATATTTTATTGAATCATTCTAATTCAAGCAACAAGCCTTATCCACAGGCACTCAAACAGTTTAACAAGTAAGCATTTAGCCTCATGGCAAGCATGCTAGTCATGACAGTCACTCACACTTATGCAAGTATGCTAAAGCATTAAAACTCACCTAGTACTCCAAGCTAAGAAAGAAACTAGTTAGAAAAATATGCATGATTCCTAACTATGCAAGATGGCTAATGTAACGCATGCAATAATGTAATTACTAGGCTCGGCTACTAATATGACATATAATTCAATTTAAGAAATGCGGTCTAAGTATGTATTCAAAGAATGTATTTAAACAACAATGCAATTGGAATATGATGAACCGAGCCTCGGTGTATGCAATACAAGATGAATGGATGCGAGTATGCGATATGCTAATTGAAACGTGATGTCCCTAATCTAACCATCAAAAGTGGATATATAAAAGGGAGAAAGACGTGGGGTTGGAAGACATACACATTATTACAGCGTTGATGCCCTTGCACAAGAGGGTCGAATGAACTAATTAGCTAACTAATTAAAGCTAAGCTAACTAATTAACTATTACAACACAAATTAAATTAGCTAAACTACTTAAATCATTATTACAAAACTTGAATAAATAAGCTAGTTGTCTAAGCTAATTAATTAAGTACAACAATTAAATAATTTAACTAGGCTAAGGTAATTAAATATTTACAACACAAACTAATTTAATTAATCTAAACTAATTAAATAAGTACAAAAAAAACTAATTAGCTTCAACTAATTAAGTACAACAAATAAATGGCTAAATGCTAATTAAACTAATTAACTATTCCCGGGAAGCGAGGAAGGTCCATGCTTGCTCGATTTCCACCCGAAGAATGTCCACTGTCTGCCCTCAGAAGCCTCTGTTTCACAACACTAACACTGATTTTCCACTTCCAGGTCAATGCTGCTCTACTTCACAAACATTCTGCTCAAAATTCATTGGTGGCGGGCAGGCCAGAAGTGGTGGCCGACCAGCCACCATTGGGAGGTTGCTGTCCAACACTGATGGCCTGCTGGCTAGAAACAGTGGCTGGCCAGCCACTGATGATACACCATTCCTTGTTGCAAACAGCGCAAAGAGCGGGTATTCTCACAGGTTGTTTGTACTGTATATCCCTCCTTATCATCAAAACATCTCAAATGAATGATACACTCGGTCCTCAAACCATCAATCAAGCAATTTCATTACATAATGGCTAAGGAACCAAGATTTACAAGTTAATAAATGCACAAATAAGACTCACAACCTTCACCCTATCATCCATGATCAAGAGCAATGGAGACCTTAGAAAAATTGGCACATTTCATCACTTTAAGTATGAAATGCCCCAATTTTCCTTGTGTTCAATTAACGTCCAATTGAACACATCAAAACACAACCAAATCTTTTCACAATTTTAGTTTCCATTTTTAGTTACTCATTTTAATTTACCATTCCATTCTTTAACCAATTAAGTCCATTGGTAAGTTAGTCCTCTAAAAGGGAAGGAAGTGTCAAACAAGGGCTAGTTTAAGGTAAGAGAGAAGTGTCATGCCATTGATAATGAACCCTCAAAAGAGGATTAAACCATTGGTGAGTTAGTCCTCTAAAAGGGAAGGAAGTGTCAAACAAGGGCTAGTTTAAGGCAAGAGAGGATTAAACCATTAGACATGGACCTCAATCTCAAGCTTAAACTATCCTAAGGTTGAAACAACCCTCAAAGAAAACAAAAAAAAAGTCAACAAATGAGGGAGGTTGCAGAGATTAATGAGTGCTGAAAATAAGTGAGAAAAGCACTAAAATATGCAATCAACTCAAACAAGTGGTGTCTAAAGGTCTAAAACACCAAGCTTGTGAGGACACTTACACTAGAAGCATGCAAAACAAGACTCAAATGCAACAACTAGCCAAAAATAGAGTTAAAAAAAGTCCAAAATAGAGCCTAAAACATGCTGGAATTAAGCTATAAATGGCTAGAAAAATAAGCTAACACATAGAGCTAACTAGGCTAGCAAACAAGACACAATGATGGGAGGCTAAACCCTCCAAATTTGGACTTCAAAAGATGATTTTTACCACTGAAAATACTCTGAAATTCAGTGTTCAAAAGCTCAAAAAAGGATAGTTTGAAAGTAGGAAACAAATGTGGAAAGGCCTTACAAACAAAGAATAAAGAGGGGTGAACCACCCCTAACCTTAAATGGCCTAAAACCACCAATTTCAGCCCACAAAAACAGAGTTTTTATAACCCAAAAGCAGTGGGAAAAAGATAGCAAAACAAGTTAAGAAGGCAAGTATTATACCTCTAGCAAAGATTAACTTTAGGCAACAATTCAAGCCAAAACCACCTTCTAGAGCTCCAAGAAGGCCTCAAAGAACCTCAGCTCAAAGATGATCAACTTTGGTTAAGGAGGTGTAGGCAAAAGTGTGGTGTATATAGGCTAATATGCACAAACTTGCAAGAGAGAGAGAGAGAGAGAGAGAGAGAGAGAGAGAGAGAAAAACGCAGAGAGAGAGAAAAAGAGAGAGAGAGATTTGCTTCAAAATTTCCAACCCTCAAAATGGGAGAGGAGACCCCCTATATATAGAAAAATAAGAATTTAGCTGAGAAATATCCATCCATACACGTGTATGAAGATAGAGGTCATTGTGGTAATAGTTGGCACAACTATCACCAAAGTATCTGAAAACAAGCATTGATGGTTGGCAGGCCACCACCATTGGCTGGCAGACCACCATAGATGGCCGACAGACACAAGGGGTGGCCAGCAGCCTCAAAAAGTGGCTGGCTAGCCACCAGGGGTTGCAGGCTTGAAAGTTTAGTGCAAAACAAGGCATAGAATGGACAGGGTTTGAAGTCTCAAAGACAAGGCATTCCGCCAAGAACCTCGAGAACGAAAAGGAGCACACACATTCATTGTCATCAGGTGTGCAACCAATGATGTCCAAGTCTTGAGGACGGTCAAAAATGGGGTGTCTACAACTTTAACCAAACCCATTTTTCAAAAGCAACACAAAATTAAACTGAAGAAATCATAAAAACCCTAGAGCAAGATTCAAAATGAGGAAATAGAGAAAGGGAGACATAGAGAGAGAGAGAGAGAGAGAGAGAGTAAGTGAGAGAGACAGATAGACAGATCGAGAGTGAGAGAGAGACAAACCAACAATGAGAAAGAACCTGTGAGGATGCGGAGGTGGCGATGGTGATTTATGGCAGTGGCTGTGGCGAGCGACAATGGTCTCCTCTGAGTGAGGTTGGGTGAGGTTTTGTGGTGACAGAATTTGTGTGTGAGAGAGAGAACAACCAGATGTCTAAACATAAACAGGTGCCAATATTAATTCATTTCCCTCTGAAATGAACTATACCTTTAGTGACTAAACTAGTAATTTGTCAACAAATAGTGCCAAATCTTAATAATGGCGACCAAAGTATTAGTTGCCAAAAGTGTATATTGGCCAACTAATTTTCTGGTAGCCAAAGAGTAACAGTAAAATATGTATGTTTTTGGCGACTAAACTTCCTTTTGTTGGCAATAATTAGTATACAACGACTAAAACAAAATTTAGTAGCCTAAAATCTAGACTTAAGTCGACTAATATTTTTTTAGTCGCCAAAAAGTGGCATATTCAGCTCCTAAATTTTTTCTAGTCACCAATAAGTAATATATCTTGACTAAAAAAATTTAGTAGCTATAGCCTAAACAAACACCAAATAATACATTTTTTAGTCGCCAAAAGTTAACTTTTTGGCAACTAAATTCCTTTTAATCGCCAAAAGTGTAAATTGTTGTAGTAAATTGCAACAACTATAGAGGAATTAAGTTGATATGTCATATAATGAGAGTGTAGGAGAAAGTGATGGAATGTCAATTGCGAGATGTAATAGAGATTTCAAATAATCAATTTAAATTTATGTCTGGTAAGTCAATAATGGAAGCGATCTATCTTCTGAGAAGAGTAATAGAAATGTATAGAGAGAAGAAAAGAGATATTCATATAGTTTTTATCGATTTTGAGAAAGCATATAATCGAGTGTCTCGAAATATAATTTGATGGGTGTTAGAGAAGAAAGGGATGACAAAAGCCTACGTTGATATGATTAGGGATATGTATGAGATGTGGTGACAATTATTAGATCACCAACTAGAAAGACAAATGAATCTCCTATTACTGTAAGATTACACAAAGGGTCAACCTTAAATCCTAATCTTTTTGCTTTAATTATGGATGAGTTGATGAGAAATATTCAAGAGGGTGTGGCATGGTATATGCCTTTTGCAGATGATATCGTGTTAGTGGATGAGACAAGAGAAAGAGTTAACACTAAGTTGGAGACTTGGAGAGAAACACTTGAATCTAAACAATTTAGGATAAGCAGAACTAAGATCGAGTACATGGAGGATAATTTTAGTAACAATAGAATGAAAACAGTGGAGAAATGAAAATTAAGAACCAAGAACTACCTAAAAATGAAAATTTTCATTATTTAGGCTCAATTATCAAAACGGATGGGGACATTGGAGAATATGCGGTCTATAGAATTAAGACAGGTTGGCTTAAGTGGAAGAGTGTGTCTAGGGCATTGTGTGATAAAAGAATACCCACTAGATTAAAAAGAAAGTTCTATAGAGCGACTATTAGACCAACAATATTGTATGAGATGAAATGTTGGGCAACTAAGAAGCAACATGTAGATAAGATGAGTGTTGCAAAAATGAGGATGTTAAGGTGAATGTGTGGTAAGACTAAAAAAGATAGAGTTAGGAATGAATATAATTGTGAATGGGTAATAGTAGTACCAACAGAAAATAAGTTGCGAAAGAATAGATTGAGATGGTTTGGTCATATACAATGGAGACCAACAGCGGCAATAGTAAGGAGATGCGATACAATTATAGTAGATGGAAATGTTAGGGCAATGGGCAGACCTAGATTGACTTGGAATAGTGTAGTAAATAGAGATATGAACCTCTTAATTTGACTAACCAAATAGCCTTTGATAGAGCCGAATAGAGAAGAAGGATTTATATAGCCGACCCCATTTGATAAAACTTAAGAGTTAGCTTTATAGCAACTTGGGTTAAGACTCGATCCTTTTACACTTTTTAATTCTAAATTCTGTGTATTGGTGTTGTTGATAGCTATTTTAGTCTTATGCTATCATTAGAAGTTGAGATTTGGATTGTTAGGTTATGTTTTGAACAAGTTGAGACTTAGTTTTTCTGGGGAAATTTTGTCTGTTTACTCTTGGGTTTGCTCAAGTAGTGAGTTGGTCGCTCGAGCGGTCTTTTGGTTTTCCTAGTTTTTGAGGTTACAGTCTAAACTTTTAGGAGTAGGTCTTTCTTCCCTCGAGCGGTGTTTTGTTCACTTAAGCAGTCTATTTGCAGTTTGAATTACTGAGCTTCTATTCTATGCTCGAGCGGTGTTTTAGTCATTGGAGCGATCTGTTCTACAGATATAATCTTCTGGGAGTTTGGTTTCTTCACTCGAACCTAGTTTTTGTCGCTCAAGAGATGTTCTATGTTTGACGCTCAAGCAGTGTTTTGTTCGCTTGAGTGGTTTGTTTATACAAAGTTGTGGGGTAAAGATTTTTTTTTTCCTTACCTTTTTGATTTCTTTATCTCTCTATAGTTGCAAAACCCATTTCTCTCATCTCTCTCTAGAAATTTTTGTCTAAATCTTCAAATCTACTTTACTCGGTGGACCTCACCACCGTGGTACATTAGGATAAAAGGTAGAGCTCGGGAAAGTGGTCATTTTGATATGAAAAGTTTGAGTTTTTGTCTCCATCAATTTTAGGAAGTTATTCCTCTCTTTCTTCTGGTTTGAGGTAGAGATTTTTTTACTTGTCCACATGTTACTTACCCTTGTTATCTATTAGTTAAATGAATTTAATTTTGGAAAACTTTGGGTTTGATTTGGGATTTGATTAATTCACAAAAGAGGGGTTTCGAGATGTTTCCTTAATAATGTTGTTGGGTTTGTCTATAATAATCAATGATGTTGGAATTTTATAGAAATTGCTTCTAAAATGTGGTTTTTGAAAGAAATATTTTTTTGGTATTATGGAATATAGTGTTGCTATTAGCATCTGCCTAAATTCTTTGGACCCCCAAATTTCTAATTTTTCTTTTATTACAATTATACCTTGAAGTAAAATTACATTAAAAGATATCATTTAATAGAACACCCACCTACCAAATAAGAACTAACACTATACAATATTTTTCACCCACCTCCACCCCTAGCTACATGTATTTCACCTTTTTAAACCTTAAACTTGTTACTCTTCACAGCCAACCAACGTAAACCCTAAACTTGTTAGTCTTCATAACCATCTTAAACCCTGAATGTATCCTCTTCACCACCATCATAAACTCTCATGAACTAGAAAGCTCTTTTCAAGTCCAATGTATTACTATTTCACAGTTATTTCACTTTGTAGAGCAATGGTAAGTTTATCTGTATTGCATTAGCATTCTCTGTCGTTTTCAATCGTTGTTGTTTTGTTTGAGCTGTTGGGTACTGGTTTGCCGACTATTAAGATTATGTTCGATGTTCGGTAACACAGTACTGAACATAAACATTTAGTTCAATATATGAGTTTTGGACAGTAATGCAGATAATCAGTACTGTTGAACCGAACATGATCTTTATTTTTGACACTGATGTACTGAACGGTTCGATTTTTGCATATTCAACACCAGATTGTGTTTTTCGTGAGGGGTTTTCCCTCTAAAACCCCCTTTTACGCCAAAATAAACCAAAAAATAAAACTGTGATAAGAAGAAAAAAGGCAATGTTGCTGATAAGATGGGGAGTCGGTATTTACTTGAGAGGAATTTCTAACGAGTTTTCTGCAATGGTGGTTACGAATTTCAAACGAGTTTTTTGACAGTATTCTTTAGACAATGTTGAGTCGATTCCTTCTTTTTTTAAGAGTTGACAAAAATTTCAATGATGGACCGTCAATGCAATGCTCTTTACTAAGGCAACATTGTTTATTGATGCAATGACCGTTAGCATTCTTTTCAACAAGAAATGGACGATAATCAAAAAAAATAAGAAGAGAGGGTGTGCAAAATTAGGTGGGTGCGCCTTGGGTGTGATAATATTATGAATATATGTAAATTTGGTATCAAAGAAATCTTATTGAAATTTAGGGTTTAGGCTCAAAGAAATAGAGGGTCCAAAAAATTTAGGTAGTTACTAATAGCAGCCTTCTATGGAATAACCTTGATACTGATTGAATGAGAACAAAAGGGGAGAAATAGTGCAATCTTGAACAATGTTTGGATTCATGTGTGAATTGGAAATGAAATAGAGTTTGAACATGTATTGTTACTCCAAATTTGAAATTATGAAATTATATTTGTATCGTGGAATTTATCTTTTGAATAGAGATATCTATTTTGGCTATTTGTGAAAAATAGCATTGATTGTTATAGCAATTGTATGAGAACTAGGTTAACTAAAGCCATTCACTCATGCATTTTCATTTGAACATAGGTTTTAATCCTTGTGCATCGAAAAGTATCGTTTTGAAAAAAATTGGTGAATACCTTGGTAAATCTGGTTAGGGGGTGTGGTTGTGGTTATTTATGTTGGCCTCTGTGTCATTGGTGAAAGTCTAGAAACCCACATGGTTAGGTGTCGTTCCTTCCGGTTAGTATCAGTAAAATGGCTTTTAGTAGTGCTTGTATAGCCTACTGGCAAACACATACCTAGAGATTCCCAATGTATATATCCACTACCCTGTTTTCTGTTTTGGAAGTAACGATTTATCAATTGAATTATAAACATGGCATCATATTATTTGAAAGAGAAAATGTATTGTCTTGGTAAATGACATTCATGTGCATTTCACCATATAGCTTGGTTAAGCATCATACAGATCATTAAATTTAGGCCAAACTTAATTTTACCCCCTTGTGGTTTGGACTGGGTGCGGATTACCCCCCATACATTTGAAAATCACCACATAACCCTGATGTGGTCATTGGATTGAAGTGCACACTAACTTTTGTTAACAGAATTGGTAAATTGACAGTTATACCCTCATATTCATCTTCTTCTCATCTTCATCTTCTTTTCAGTTAGCCTTCTCCTCTTCTCCATTATTCTTTCCTTTTCACAAACCCAAAAGATATAAGGTAGATATGTATATATATATATATATATTCTTCTTTTGAAGAAGTGAGCTTTGTCTTCTCAAATCAATGCCGAAGCTGCTGGAGTGTACGAAAACAATTTTTATAATTTTGAAAACAATTTCGATGTTTGCTAAGAAGCATGTATTTTTCAGAAAATTTCCAAAACAGTTCATAGAACAAGTATTATCCAAAAATGAAAACCCAACAAAATAATTCCAAAACATCAAAACCCACCAAAGGGGGAAAAAATGGCAAGAAACAAACTGAATCAAAATCATATATTGAAACGCGTTGAGAACCAAATCCAGGAACATAAACATTCACAAATTTGAACAAAAACCATGTCAAAAATGTGAGAAAAAAAAAGAGGGGGAGGGGGGGAGATTGAGAATCTACAACTTCATGGACAACTCCAGTCTTTTTGGTTGAATACAGTGGGTAAACCATAAGCAATTGACTTCCAATAGAAGTTGTTTAAGTGTATTGGTAAGCAAGATAGTTTTGTGTATGAATGTAGAGGTGATATACAGATTGCATCATATCCAAACCATAACCCCATTCCATTAATTTGCAATTCCAAATCCATATATATATATATATATATATATTTGTGTTAAATTGATGCTCGATTCTAGGGTCATTCCTTTTCACAAACCCAATTCCATATATATATATTTGTTTGCATATATATATGATTGCTTTTTATTTTATTTTATTTTATTATTATTTTTTTTTTTGGTGGGTAATATATGATTGTTATTATTTAATTGTAAGAGATGAGCTGCCATTGATATCAAGTTAAGAAAGATTTTAATGGAAATCATTTAATTTCTATGTATATATATATATATATATGAGTGCTATTATTTAATTGTGAGTAGAGAGAGAAACAATGGAAATAAGGAGAGGGAAAAAATAATGGCATCTTTGGTAAATTTAAAGAAGTAAAAAGGGTATTTTCATCTTAAAAATTGACTTATGCTGTGTTTGATTGGGGGATTTGGAGAAGGATTTGGAAAGGGAAATAGAACAGGAAGGTGAAATGTGAATAAAATATACCTACATTTCACCTAGATTCACACATCTTTTCCTTTTTCTTTTCCAAATCCCTTCCCAAATCCTCCAACCAAACACAGCATTAGTCTCTACAGAGGCACGTAGGACTCACAATCTGTTATATTAGGCAGAAATGTTAACTATGCATTTTAGTCCACAAAGCACATGGGGATTATGTGGTGATTTCCAAATGTCATGGGGGTAATCCGCACCTGAACCAAACTATGGAGGGTTAAAGTGAAGTTTCCCCATAAATTTATCTCTACTAGGTTTTAGCTCACTCTATGTGGAAACCAAATTTCAGGTGCAAAGGGTATGCCTCTGCCAAGGGAATAGCTTAGGAGAACTATGGAGCTAAAGGCTCGTTATGTTTTTATTTTGTAAATATATTTTGTATAAGCCCAGGGTTTTTTCTTGTATTGGGCTTGACCTACTTTTGATGTAACCAAGCAATGTCTTCAAAATGTACAGCCTGTAAGGCATAAACTTGTATTTATCTATTGTTGTTTCAATATATGGACCACATGCTATACATTCAGATCCTAGGATTTATGAATGTATTAATGCATGTGGTGCCTTTTGCAATACTTTATGGAAATCAATAAATAATGATAGTTAGCTTCTGCATATCTGTTGAGAGTCGACAGGTTATCTGTTGTCATTATTTCAAGGCGTTACAGGTTTGATTTGGTTTATATGATTTAATGTCATTGTGTATGGTTTATGAATATAAGAAATAAGGTTTTGGTTACTCTTCAGCCAATTGGAGTAAAACAGTAGAACTGCACAATAACTAACTGCACTTAAGTTAAGTGGGGATGTAAGAAAAGCATATTAACAAATGAAAATTTCTATGACACCATAAATTCATCAATGAGTTCCAAGAAGAATTCAAAAATTGAAGACAACCTAATTAACTAAACAATTTAAAAAATAAATTAATTAAAGGCTAAACAAAGAAAGAGATTTGAGTTTTTATCATTAAACAAGATAGCTAATTCAAGGAAATTAATAAGAAAGATTTAAAAAGTAAAAGCAAGATTTTTTAAGAAAGTGACTCATCTAACAAAGTCAAATGATGTTTTGGGTGTCACAAAGTTGGTCTACAAAAGCCAAATGTCTCTAAATAAAGAAGAAACCTGGGGAAACTGTTTAAAATTTAAACAAGTCAATGATGAGTCTGAGACAAATTCAGAGGTCTCCTATGATAAGTCTGTGACAAGTCTAGCAATGAAAAGGGTTGATAATTTTGTTACAAATGACTACACATTTAAATTGTGTTTGAATCATGAATTTGGATTTTCGTTTCTCTTTCTAAATCTTTAATCTAAACATAGTCTTAGAAGGAGTAGATCAACTAGACGATGATGAAGCCATTAATACTCAATAAAAGCTTGAATAGGAAACTTAACTTGAGGAAAGAGAGAATAAAGTTGAGATTGAGAGATTAAATGAAAAAATGAATTTGAAAATTTCATTAGTGAAGTTTCATGAGTCACAACTATTGAAAAATTTTGTGTCTCCAGGTCTTCAAAATCTTGCAATCAACTTCAGTATCTTCAATGCTGAATTCTCAACCTATTTATAGGCCTAGATGCACCTGGTTATATGTCTAATAGCTCATTTATCCAATCAATGCTAAGTGCAAAGTGTGTCATCAAAGTGCGACACAATCCACACCATGCCATGCGCACATATACTATGGTGTGAGTGCATATACACTAACATCCATACCATAATCCCTTTATATTTCAAAAATGTTTCATGCCTCCTTTCCCCCCACCCCCTTTGACCCCATCTCTCTCTCATTGGTTACATTTTCTTTTTCTTTTTTCTTTTTTTCCTGCTCCTCCAATCACCACCCGCCACGTGTCTGTGGGGGTTGTGGGGGTAGTGATTGGAGGGGGTCTCTATCATGGCTCTTTATATTTTTAGATTGATTTCAATTATTCGAACCGTCTACTTTTTAGGACTCATTTAGTAGAATATTTATGTAAAAATTCAAGATAATTGAATATCAGTAGTTATATGTTTGAATTATATTTGTTTTAAAAAAATAAATAACAAATATAATTTAAAAAATAACCATCTATTTTTTGTAGTACAAATTTGATTCAAATATATAATTATCAATGTCCAATCATCTTTTCTTTTCTTTTTCTTTTTTTGCATGAATATTCTACTTAACGAATCCTAAAATGTGAACAGTTCGGATTACCAAAATTAGTCCAAAAATAGGCCTACCAAATCCAAACACTCTGTCAGAGATGGCTAACTTGAGAGAAATTAAACCCTTAGGCCATGTTTGTTTGGGCGGACTGGATTAGCATTCCCATGACTAATAGTCCTAGGACAACCAATCCGTTGGATTATGTATCCTATCTTAACTAATAGTCAAGTTTAAAATAATTAATCCGTACTTCAATTGTTTAACCAAACATCGGATTAATAATTTTATTGAACTATTAGTCCAATCCCAAGCTCATGTCCACCCAAACAAACATGCCTTTAATGTTTAATTTTGCTTTTTATTAAGAGCTCCATCTTTTATGCTCTTTCTAATGTGAAACAAGTTTTCAAATTTGTTTAAAGTTTTTCAAAATAAAACATGGAATGTTTTGAAAATACTCATAAAACTTTATTATTACTTGTGAAAATTCCCCAACATAAACCCCATGAGGATAGTACAAAGGAATGAATGCTTGAAAATTTACATTTCTCAAATTGAAAAAGATTGAAATTAAAGAGTGAACCTTGAAAAAGGAAGCAAATTGAAAGAAGGGAAAATTATAGAAAAGATGTACCATCCAAAAATAATTACCTGCACATGGAAAAGTTTATGATTTTAATAATTAAAATTTATAAATTTTACCATTATTCTAAAAAAAAGAAATCAACTACTATAATGATTTGTTATTTCTCCTTCAGAAGCACTAAAAATCTTGAGCACATGCTAAAAATTGAGAAGAATGAGGGAGACAACTATTTCTAAGGTAAGGAAAAAAAAAAGTTACTAGAAAACAAACAACAAATGCCACAAAGAGTAGGGTGAATATTGTATTGTATTGGTCATGTTCATGTGGTGTTAGTCTAGGTTTGTGTTAGAATTTTTTCAATATTAACTTAATTCCTTTATTTTTTTTCATATTATTGTGTCCTATCATTTTGAGTTCGTGTTATGTTAATTTGCCACACCATTTTTCTTTTTTGTATTTTTTGTTAAAAATATTAAATGTACTAAAATATTAAAAAAATTTCTCCACAAGTTAAATTTCATAAACTAATTTCTACTAAATCAAATTATTGATAAAAAAGAATGTTTGTTTAGATATTTGAGTAGAAATTTAGAATGAGAAAAGGAACGAGGTGAGGCAAAAATGAATGAAATATAAATTAAATTTCTTTTTTATTTCTCTTTCTATTTTCAAATATTTATCTAAATGCATGATCTAAACACAGTATAAATGAATGGTCACGTCTTCTAGTCATTTAAGCTCCTTAAAATTATTTTTAAAAAATACAGAATGACTTTTTGAAATTTCATGCCGATCTTCCTTTGATAGTTTGATTTGCTTGTTGTATAACATTAGATCTTTTGATTGTCATGAATTTGTCTAAGCCATGCTTACTTGTTGAAACGTTCATGTAGACAATTCACCTTCTTTTATTTCTTTATTATTATTTGTTTGGTTCCAGAGTTTTCAAAAATAATTTCAAGTCTTAAATTTATTTTTTTTAATTTTTAGTGAATTTTTAAAAATATTTTAGTCAAATCATTTTATTTTTTAAAACCACTTAACTTAGAAGCAATTACAAAGTATAAAATTTGAGAGAATTTTTTTTAAGAACTTTGATATTAAGATTTTATAAGATAAACAACATACAATATTTTCATAATAGTTAAGGTCTCTCAACATTTCTACAAAAAAATTTCGACTCAGAAAAATTTTTCCCGTCTCAGAGAAATTTCTTTGATTTAATTTCTCTGTGATCATACCTAAGAAATTTTGAAATTTCTCTGAGTCGGGGTCAAAATTTCTCTGACTCGAATTTTCTCTGTAAAAATGTTGAGAGACCTTAACTAATAAAAAAAATATCTTGAACCTCTCCTACTACACAAAGTTAAATAGGGATGTTTCACTAAATTTTCTAAAAATAATCACAATAATTAAAAATGCACGATTACTTAGTTATTTTACTGTAACCATGTTCATTTTTGTTTAAACACTAAAAAGCTTCATAATTTAAAGAAGCATCATATCCACAAGCACAAAGATGCTACATATACATACATATATATGTATTTAGATTTGGATGAGAGGACATCCCTGTTTTTGTAAAAGGCTATTTAGAAAGTTGTCATTACTATCATTTGCAGGTGCGAGGTCACAGGTGCAATTGCCTCCACACTTGCAGTCGTTCTTAGCCAAATCAAACCTAACAACAATGACCCCAGACGCCCTAAATTAAACCACTTATGAATGAGATAAAATCAGGGATTACTTACATTAGTGATCTTAAAGTGAATATTTTGTTACATTTTAGTCCATAATTTTTTAATTGTCCTGAGAGGGTAATTTGTGTAGTCATATTGGGCCAAACTATTTGGAATTGCCTTCGAGAGATAGGCCACATAGTGGGCGGAGTTATGGGTTGAAATATCACGATTTTGGGCCAAATAGAGGGTAGGCCGGTCAAGATGGTTGACCAGACTAGCAATTGATCACGTGTTCTTGAACCTAGCTACTTTTTAAGTGCAATCAACGCCATGACCAAGCTACGCTGAAGGTGGTCAAAGGGAGCAAGCAGTAAATGCCTGACCAAGCTAGAATGGTTGCACGGCGGCAACTGAGCATAGAGTTGTGCCATCTCACTTGGCTTATAGTGAGGAGAGTGTCAAAGGATAAGCATTATCCTTTCAGAATGTAATTATTAGGAGAACTCTATTAAGGAGAGTTAGAGTCCTACTAGGATTGTACCATGCGGAATATACAAAAACTCAAGCCAAAATTTTATCCAGGTATGGCGATTCATACTCCCAAATTTACAGAGCTTTTCTATCCTTAGTTTACTTACTAACTTAGGCATCGGAGGGATTTCCGGCACACACCTGCCTGCTAGCTCACGTTTGTGATTTCAGGTATTACGACGATGTTTGGAGGTATGCAAGCTTGATCAATAGGATTATACGAGTGAAGATTATTTCATGCTTGTACAGTACCGCTTTAGTTTTAAATGTTGTGTTTGGATCATAAATTTGAGTAAAAATTTGAAAAGAAAAAGAAAAAAGGTGAGGAAAATATATATAAAAAAAATTCTCTATTTTCTTTTCCCTTTCAAAATCCTTATCCAAATTTATGATTCCAACATAGCGTGAAGTATACGATCTAATATACTTTAGTCCTTGGCACCAATGCCATTCAACATTAGTAACAGGAGGGTTTTAAAATTTTGCATGAAACCTCTGCAAAATTAAAATGATCAAATCCACACATGGTAAAAAAATGTACATTTTGTTAACTAGGGCATTTGGCCAAGTAATTGTGTAACACTCTTTGTGATGTGAAGTTACAAAGTTCAACTCCTATGAAGAAAATTTTGATACCATTTGTGTGGTTTATTTTTCCTCTATAGTGGTTGGTGAGCTTGGGCTTAGTAATTGATTCTAGCTATTGTGAGTTACTGATATATTTGATGATATAATATTTTTCATACTTGCAATTATTTCTTATTAATTAACAAAATGTATATTGTCACGATCCAAACCCGGCCCTTAAGGTTTAGCGACGTAGCCGGCTAGTAATCCTGGGATTACCCAAGGCCTCTTAATAGGATACCAAAATATAAGAGGTTGCGGAAACAATCATACAAAATACAAGGTCCATTGAGCTGTGAAGACATACATGAGATAAATAAGTTTAAACTTATATAATATCAATTTTCCATAAGACTGGTATCACCATACATAATGTCATGAGGGACTTAGCCCAGCGTACAAATAAGCAAAACAACCAACAAAAACATCTTTATGAGGTTCACAGAATTTGACTTCTCAAAAGGGAACCTCCTTAGGAGGCACAGTGGTTGGCTAACTTAAAAACACTTCAGGCAACAACTTAGGCCTAGTCACACGCCTGCTCACCTATATAACATAATATAAATAGTGAGCGGAAGCCCAATGAATAATAACAGAGTAAAGGGTTTAAATGAATGATGTCCATATCAAATTCAGAAATCAGAGTTCATATCAAAAACAGATATATATTCATATTATTGTTCAAACTACATACGGAAATCAAAGTTTATGCTTAATCATACACGGTACATCCATTAGCGTTATCATGCTTGTTAGTTCCATAAGGAACCTTCGGTACCAGGTACTTATAATATACTTGGGCCACGGTATTATTACCCCCGGGTAAGGGCCATGCAACGACGGTATTGTTACCCCTAGGCAAAGGCCTTGTACTTGTAGACCACGATATTATTACCCCCGGGCAAGGGCCTTGTGCTAAGGATGCCACACATACTTGTTAAAAATTGGACATTTATTCATTGATACAGAACATAGCATTTCAGAAAGTAGATCATTTCTTGTCATATCGTATAAGAAAATACTTTAACGTGAACATAGCTTTACAAAGTTATTACTCACAGATGGCTCCACTTGCAGAACAGACAAATCAGATAACTTGTGCGCGCATGACCTACACACACATAGCAGAAACACATAATGAAACACACACTCGATTGGTTCTTAACTTCTTTCGTTTCATTCTTAGTGTGTTTCTAGGTCTTAACTTCTTATTGAGTCTTAATTATGGCCTAGGAATGCCTAGGATGCAATGTGGATACCAAAATGCACTTGAACATATTCCACAAAACTTGCTGTAAATAGGGGTCTCGCTTGAGCGGACATGAAAAATGTGAGTGGTCACTCGAGCGCAACTTCCCTCGCTTGAGCGGTCTGTAACTTTGCAAAAGTACTGGTTGCTCGATTTTTCCGCTCGATGCTCGCTCGACGCTTGCTCAAGCGTGAGACTCATGTCCTCGCTCGAGCGTAACTCTTGTCGTTCGAGCTGTCAGCAAAACATGTAGACTTCTGAGAGCATGCATTTTATGCTCGAGCGCAGAATTCGTTACTCGAGCGGAGAGGCAGAATCTAGAATCTCTAGATTGCTCTGCCAAGTGCAAAACTCAATTCCAAAGTTGCAAATCATGGTCTTTTGGGCCAAAAACTTGAGGAAACTTGAGGAAATACTTGTAAATGGATAAAACATGGTGAATTCTAAATCATTTCACAAAACCAAGGCCCAAAAGCTTACCAATTGTGCAAAACAACACTCCATTCATTAAAAACATAACATGCATGCTTTATCTTAACTTCAAAGCTTCCAAAACAATATCAATTAAGGTCAAGTGGTAAGAAATGTGATGAATTCTCAAAACCAAGTCAAGAAGGACACATGCATCTATGACTTGAGTGAAATTCAAACTCAAAATGCTTTGATCTATGTATGCATGAATGATATGGTTCAATTCTCTTCATTTCTAGCTCAATTCTTGTATTATCCATCATAATTCTCTAGAGTTCATGTCCTACACAACATAATTGTACAATCTAAAGGTTGAATTCTTACCTAGACTTGTCAATGATGCTCTAGATGATCAATTGTTGGAAGTTCCAAGCCGAAATCTCTAAGGTCTCTAGCAATCTTCTTAATTTGAGCTCAAACTTCTCTTCTCTCTCTCTCTCTCTCCCACGTTTGGTTTGTGTGTGAGATCAAAAATGCGTTGAGATGAAGAAAAGAATGAATGGAGGCACATATGGGAGCCTTATATAGGCTTGGCTAATGGTTTAATTAAATTGTTGATCAACTAATCAATTAGATATTAAATTATTCTGCCGAATTTAAATTAAACCTACCATAATTTTCCAAAATCCTAACTAACACAAATATCAAGTCAATTTTGTAATCAGATGCCGATAAGGCCTTCAATTCGTAGAACGAAATAGAAATAGAAATAGATATTTCTATGGTAAATAGATATAAGCACATTAATGCAACACACACATGCAATTAATTCAGGATTTCACCATAATTACTTATTAGGCTTATTTAATTATGAATTAACGTTAATCAGAGGTCGGGATTGTTACAGTCTTCCCCCCTTAAAGAGTTTGGTCCTCCAAACTTGAAATACCTTCATTTTGGAAGAACGTTGGGTTCAGCGGGAACAAATCTGGATATCTCTTCATCATATCCTCTTCCATCTCCCAGGTTGCATACGTCCATCTGTGGTTCTACCAATCAACTTTTACCAACGGTATTTCCTTGTTCTTTAGTCTTTTAATTCAGTGGTTCACAATCTGTATTGGCCTTTCTTCATACGTATAGTCATCTTTTAATAGCACATGTGTCGGTTCAACGACATGGAGTGGATCTCATAAGTAATCTCGAAGCATTGAAACATGAAAAATGTTGTGCATATTTTCTAAGGGCAAGTGACTTTCCCAGTCTCCCTGAAGATCAAGGACACACATTCTCAGTAAATCCTCCAGAGTTTGGATGGTCCTTTCTGATTGGCCATCTGTCTGAGGATGATAGGCGCTACTCAGTCTCAGTTCAGTACCCAATGCGGTCTGTAGACTTTGCCAAAACCTTGATGTAAACTTCGAATCCCTGTCAGAAACCATAGACACAGGCACTCCATGCAGTCTCACGATTTCATCAATATAGACAACAGCCAGTTTGTCCGCATTATAGATTGTTTTGACAGGTAAGAAGTGAGCAGATTTGGTTAGTCTATCAACAATAACCCAAATTGAATCCATACCTTTTCTGGAGCGAGGTAACCCAACGATGAAATCCATCGTGAAATGCTCCCATTTCCACTCTGGTATGGGTAAGGGTTGCAATAGTCCGGCAGGTCGTTGATGTTCAGCTTTGACCTGTTGGCAATGAAGACATTTGGATACAAAACCGGCGATTTCTTTCTTCATTCCTGGCCACCAGAAATTCTGTTTCAGGTCTTGATACATTTTCGTATTCCCCGGGTGGATAGACAATTTCGAATTGTGGCCTTCTTGCAGAACTCTTCTTTTCAGTTCAATATCATTCGGTACACACAGTCTTTCTTGAAATTTCAGTACACTATTCTCAAATTTGAATCCCGGTCTCGGTTTGGATTCTCTTTCCTCGATGATCTTCTTCAAGAAGTCATCCAGTTGCTGTTTCTCTTTAATCTCTTCAATCAGTGCTGGTTGGGCAGAAATAGCAGCTAAGGTTCCACCTTGTTCTCGCAAAACAATTTCGATTTCAGATTTTTCAAGGTCACAAAGCAACTCTTTCTGTCCGGTAAGCAAACATGCTACGTTTCCAATTGACTTTCGGCTCAATGCATCGGCGACGGCATTGGCTTTTCCCGAATGGTACAAAATCTGCAAGTCATAATCCTTGATCAACTCAAGCCATCGTCTCTGTCTCATGTTCAATTCCTTTTGGGTAAAGAAATATTTAAGGCTTTTATAATCAGTGTACACTTCACATGTCACTCCATACAGATAATGTCGCCATATTTTCAAAGCAAATACTACCGCTGCTAATTCAAGGTCGTGGGTTGGATAGTTCTTTTCATGAAGGAAAAGTTGTTAAGAAGCATAGGCAATTACTTTTCCATTTTACATCAATACACACCCCAAGCCCGTATAGAAAACATCACTGTAAATTTGAAATCCATTAGTACCATTAGGCAAAGTCAAAATTTGTGCAGTTACTAACCTGGTCTTTAACTCTTAGAAGGCATTCTCTCTTTGATCAGTCCAAGAAAATGGTGTAGCTTTCTATGTCAATTGAGTGAGTAGCAAAGCAAGTTTGGAAAAATCTTTTACAAATCTGCGATAATAGCCTACAAGTCCCAGAAAAACTTTGAACTTCTAATACATTTGTCGGTCTAGGCCAGTCTACAATAGCTTCAATTTTCTGTGGGTCAACAGATATACCATCCTTGTTGATTACATGCCCTAAAAATGCCACATTGTCCAGCCAAAATTCACATTTGGAAAATTTTGCATATAACTTTTTTCCCTTAAGGCCTGTAAAGCAATTCTCAAATGATTTTCATGTTCTTCCCTACTTTTAGAATAAATCAATATATCATCTATGAATACAACAATAAACTCATCAAGGAATTATTTGAACACTCGATTCATTAAGTCCATGAATGTTACAAGTGCATTAGTTACCCCAAATGACATGACTAAGAATTCATAATGTCCGTACCTAGTTCGAAAAGCGGTTTTCTCAATGTCTTCTGCTTTTACCTTTAGCTGGTGATGTTCGAATCCAAGGTCTATCTTAGAGAACAATTGTGCTCCTTGAAGTTGATCAAATAGGTCATCTATTCAGGGTAGTGGTACTTATTCTTGATAGCTACTTTGTTCAATTCACGGTAATCAATACATAGCCTCAAAGATCCATCTTTCTTTTTGACAAATAACACTGGAGCACCCCAAGGAGAAGTGCTTGAACGAATAAACTTCTTGTCTAACAGTTTTTGAAGTTGAGTTTTCAATTCTTTCAATCCAAAGGTAGACATTCTGTATGGGATTTTAGAAATTGGTTGTGTCTCGGGTACTATATCAATGGTGAACTCAAGTCCCTATCAATTAACTCCCCAGGTAGGTGTAGACACCCCATTTTTGACCGTCCTCAAGACTGGGACGTCACCGTTTCAACACCCGGTGATCATCAATGTTTGTGTTCGTTTGGAGTTCCCGGAAGTCTCAGCTACGCGCCTTGCCTCAGGATCTCCGAACTCGACTGTTTAGTGTCTGGTTTTGCACCAAACACTTGTGTTTTGCCTTGGAGGGGGAGGGAATGCCTTGTGAGGCATCCCCACACATCACCGGCCCTGGCCAGAGGCCACCGGCTGGTGTTTTGTTGCCATCGGCAATGTATATTGCCGGTCGGCATTCTTTGTTGCCGGTCGGCAGCCCATTTTGTCAATATGGCAATTTTGAGCAGCCGACTACTATTCATCTGCTTTTGCAGATATTTTAATACAGCTGTATGACATTTTGTTCCCCTCCATACACGTGTATGGAGGGATGGCTTCCTTGTAAGCTTGTCTTGTAAGCTTTACAAGATTGGCTCCTCTATAAGAGGAGCCCTCCTCTCTTGGCTTTGGGGTTGGACAAAAAGGTTAGAAAATATACAGAGGAGAGCTCTGGATTAGGGTTAGGGTTTTTGTCTCACCTATCTCTATTTCTCTCTTTCTTTTTACCTTTGTGTGTGTATAAGTACATTTGTGTCTTACTATTGCACACAAACACATAGTGTTACACCTTCCCTTGGCTACTGAGGTTCTAAGAGGTTGTTCTTGAGGTTCTTGGGTGGTTTTGAGCTTGGAGGAGCACCTGGTCCACCATTGTTGAAGAGGTCTTCAAGGGTAACAATCTTACCCCTTTTTACCGCTTTCTTGCATTGCATTTTTTCCTATCTTAGAACTGTTTTTGAGCTTAGTGTATAATATAAAAAAGTTCTGTTTTTAGGCCCTCTAAATAGTTTGTTTAGAGTGTTTTGTGGTTTGGAGGTATTTGACCCCTCTTAGACCTTGAGAGGCCCCATTTTGTGCTATTTTGAGTGAGCTCCGGGACCTTGGTGTTTGGGCCTCCTCACCACTGAAATCTTGAGGAATTTCAGAGGTGAGGATGGTACCTTGAGGTCCTAGGGAGGAGAGGGCCACCCCCTCTCCTTGTTGTCCTTGAAATGGACCATTTTTGGCCTCTTGAGGGAGCACCTAGCTAAGCTTCATGTTGACCATGCCTTAGCTGATTTTTGTGCTTATTATGTCATAATATGCTTCTGTTTTTAATTGGTTTTGGTACACCATGCATGCTTAGCATACCTACCTTGTAATGTCATGTTTAGGCCTTAACATGCCTTAGGTTGTAAACCATTGTTCAAGCATGTTTTAGGTCTAGCTTTGTGAAGCTTTTGTGCATATTTTGCCATGTTAGAGGTCTATCCTTAGTTATTTTGGTCGGCCATGACATGTTTAGTATACCCCCTTTGCATTTTGTCTTGTTGGCCTTAAGTATGTGAGGGTGTAGCATGCATTACTTGCTTTATTTCAGTGATTTGGCACCATTTATAGCATCATTTCAGTCCCTTTAGCATGCTTCTATGCTTGCCTTGGATGTCCCTTTGACGCCTTATGAGCTTGTGTCATATGCTCCATGTTTCGGCCATTGTGCGTGCTTTTGAATTTGAGCCACTTAGATGCCATCTAGAGATCCCCTTTGCATGGTCTAGGTCTACCTTGAACCTGTTTTAAGCCCTCTTGGCCTTGTGAGGCTTGGTTGACTTAGTCTTGGTTTAAGCCTCTTGGCTTGTCTTAGGTTTTAGACCATTGTTGCATGCTTTGTTTATCTTGTTTAATTGGCTTAGCACCTTTTGTAACATGATTTTCAATGCTTACCTTACATGCCATTAGTCCATGTTATGCCTCTTTCAAGTGTGCTTGAGAGTTGCCCTTTTATGCTTCAGTGTTAGCCCTTTAACATGTGCATGTGTGTATGTGTGTTTGGTCCCATCTTCTTAAGCTTTGGCCACTGTTTTGGGACCTAACTTAGAGCCGTCCAATTAGTGTAAGTCCATCCCTTGTATGCCATTCAAGTGCTATTACATCACCTCATGTTTGCATGCTTTGGTTGCATGTGTTGCATGCTTGAAATCATTTGCATTTGGCATGCATTTCCTTGGCCAAATTACTAGCATGTTGCATGATTAGATCACATCTTGCATGCTCTAAGTAGTTTGCATAGTTGTGGCATGCTTGTTTGCCTTGTTGCTTAGGTTGTGTACCTAATGTGCATGGCATGTTTGCA
>NW_021027640.1:902953-1081004 GCF_004153795.1 Camellia sinensis | reverse complement strand
CATTACATTGTAGTGTAATTTTTGCATCCAGCATTAGGATCATTGTCCTTTCGCCAGCGGGTCGTTTCCCCTCTTATGTCATTCCATCCAATACTTGTTCTTGTGTCTGTCTACAATGCTCACAGTTCAGTTGACCGTTCTGTGGTAGACAGACTTGTTATCTCCATCAATCTATTTGACATAGGTGTGGTTTCGAACCACTCGTGATTGGATCGTGATACAATTGCTTTGCATATAGTTTGCATTGTTCCAATTACATTGCGTCTTCATTTGCATTGTTTATACATTGTTTTGTATATATTGCATATCATTTTGCATCCATTATTGCATTGTCATACATGTTACTAATAACATCGTACCTGTTAAGTTGTTTTCTTTTCAGGCACAATATTGTATGTACGATTCATTTGAGGCTGGTGCAACCAGACGAGCCGCACAGGTATTGTATCCTCCGAGTGAGAAGTATCGAGAATTGCATAATTCTCTTACATCCTTTCTGCATTGTAGTGTGGTTTAGCGTATGCTAGCTTAAAACTGTTGCATGTGTGCCTCGTTACAGCTTTCTTTGCATGATCATAAGTTATGTCCGGCTCTGTGCACTGTCTTGCATTTTGCCCCGCCTTCAGGCATCTTGTTTATCTTGCATGTTTGTCTAAGTCTTCGGCCTTGTCAAAAATGGGTCGTCTCTGGGCTTTGACATTCACTCCCGTCATTGTTATGACTTTCGAGTTCTGTCAAAGAGGGGCAACTGTAGACACCCCATTTTTTACCGTCCTCAAGACTGGGACGTCACCATTTGAACACCCGGTGATCATCAATGTTTGTGTTCGTTTGAAGTTCCCGGAAGTCTCGGCTACGCGCCTTGCCTCAGGATCTCCGAACTCGACTGTTTAGTGTCTGGTTTTGCACCAAACACTTGTGTTTTGCCTTGGAGGGGCAGGGAATGCCTTGTGAGGCATCCCCACACACCACCGGCCACGGCCAGAGGCCACCGACTGGCGTTTTGTTTCCATCGGCAATTTATATTGCCGGTCGGCATTATTTATTGGCGGTCGGCACTCCATTTTGTCAAAGTGGAAATTTTGAGCAGCCGACTACTGTTCATCTGCTTTTGCAGATATTTTAAGACAGCTGTATGTCATTTTGTTCCCCTCCATACACGTGTATGGAGGGATGCACTCCTTGTTAGCTTACCTTGTAAGCTTTACAAGATTGGCTCCTCTATAAGAGGAGCCCTCCTCTCTTGGCTTTGGGGTTGGACAAAAAGGTTAGAAAATATATAGAGGAGAGCTCTGGATTAGGGTTAGGGTTTGTGTCTCACCTATCTCTATTTCTCTCTTTCTTTTTACCTTTGTGTGTGTATAAGTGCATTTGTGTCTTACTATTGCACACAAACACATAGTGTTACACCTTCCCTTGGCTACTGAGGTTCTAAGAGGTTGTTCTTGAGGTTCTTGGGTGGTTTTGAGCTTGGAGGAGCAGCTGGTCCACCATTGTTGAAGAGGTCTTCAAGGGTAAGAAACTAGACCCTTTATTCCCCATTTTTGCATTGTTTTTTTACCTATCTTAGAATCGTTTTTGAGCTTAGTGTATAATACAAAAAAGTTCTGTTTTTAGGCCCTCTAAATAGTTTATTTGACCATGCCTTAGTTGATTTTTGTGCTTATTATGTCATAATATGCTTCTTTTTTTAATTGGTTTTGGTACACCATGCATGCTTAGCATACCTACCTTGTAATGCCATGTTTAGGCCTTAACATGCCTTCGGTTGTAAACCATTGTTCAAGCATGTTTTAGGTTTAGCTTTGTGAAGCTTTTGTGCTTACTTTACCATGCTAGAGGTCTGTCCTTAGTCATTTTGGTCGGCCATGATGTGTTTGGTATAGCCCCTTTGCATTTTGGCTTGTTGGCCTTAAGTGCGCGAGTGTGTAGCATGCATTACTTGCTTTATTTCAGTGATTTGGCACCATTTATAGCATCATTTCAGTCCCTTTAGCATGCTTCTATGCTTGCCTTGGATGTCCCTTTGACGCCTTATGAGCTTGTGTCATATGCTCCATGTTTCGGCCATTGTGCGTGCTTTTGAATTTGAGCCACTTAGATGCCATCTAGAGATCCCCTTTGCATGGTCTAGGTCTGCCTTGAACCTGTTTTAAGCCCTCTTGGCCTTGTGAGGCTTGGTTGGCTTAACCATGGTTTAAGCCCCCTTGACTTGCTTCAAGTACTTGGGCCATTTGCATGCTAATGTTTAGTCTATCTTGTTTGCTTGGTTTGGCACCTCCTATAGCATGATTTTCAAGGCTTAATTTGCATGCCATGTGTCTATGATTATTCCCTTTTAAGTGTGCTTAAAAGATGCCCTTTGATGCTCAAGTGTTTAGGCCTTAACATGTGCATGTGTGTATGTGTGTTTGGTCCCATCTTCTTAAGCTTTGGCCACTGTTTTGGGACCTAACTTAGAGCCGTCCAATTAGTGTAAGTCCATCCCTTGTATGCCATTCAAGTGCTATTACATTACCTCATGTTTGCATGCTTTGGTTGCATGTGTTGCATGCATGAAATCATTTGCATTTGGCATGCATTTCCTTGGCCAAATTACTAGCATGTTACATGATTAGATCACATCTTGTATGCTCTAAGTAGTTTGCATAGTTGTGGCATGCTTGTTTGCCTTGTTGCTTAGGTTGTGTACCTAATGTGCATGGCATGTTTGCATGCTTCCTTTTATACCATGTTGCATGTTAGTTAACATGCTTAGGTTGCATTGAACATGCATGTCTTGTCCCTTGATTTAGTGATAGGGATTGGGCCTCCTTGGTTTGTTGGTTTGCATTGCACTTGACATCAAAATGTGCACACTTGGTCCCTTAGGCCATCACGCATTGAAATGCGCGATTGCTGGTCCGAGAACCAAGGACCATGTCCCTTTGAGTCATACACATGATAAGGGATAGGATTGGTGCATACATTGCTTGAATTGCATTGCCATGCTATGCCTTGCCCTCTGCTGCTGTCAATTGCAGATTCTGCAGGAACTTTCTGCCGACCGGCCGTGTCAAGTGCCGACCGGCAATCCCTCCTGGGCCGATAGCTTCACCAACAGCCGGTGATCATAAACCACTGCCGGTGGCCATTCTACTTAGCCGGTGGTGTCTCCCGATGTCCAGGGAAGCAATCCTGAGACTTTGGCAGCCTTTAGAGGAGTATAGCAGGGAAAACAGAGGCAGCTTATGTATGGCAGTGTACTTCCGAGCAGGACCGAGCATGTATCGCATTGGGCTCTTTTCCCAAGGCGGTTTGTCTATTTTTCCTAGATTAGTTAATTTGCTTAGCTAATCAGATGGCCTGTAATACTTAATTAGCTTGTAGGTTAATTATCTGTAATATTTATTTGGTCCCTCCGAGCGAGGGCAAATCTGTAATAAGTGTGGGTGAGTGTGTGCATGTCTTCCAACCCCCACTTCTTTCTCCCTTTTACTTACCTACTTTGATGGTTGGTAATAGGCCATGTTTAAATTAGCATACCTTATGCTGCGCATGCGTGCATCCATGCATTTGTCTCGCACGCACCGGGCTCTGTACATCATGCTAATTGCATTTGTACTTCAATTCCAAATTGAATACGTGCATCAATTGATTGCATTTCACATGCCATGTTTTAGGTTAGCCAAGCCTACTCTAATTGCATCCTGTATGTGTTGCATTAGTCAATTTGACATGAGCTAGGACCATGCATGTTGGCTAACTAGTTTACTGTTTTGACACGGAGTACGATGTAAGTATTTATGCTTTAGCATCCTTGCATGCGTGTGAGTGTTGCCATGATAGCATGATTACCATGAGGCTAGCTGCTTAGGTGATATAAACTGCTTGAATGCCTGTGGGTGAAGGTTGGATTGTCTGAGTTGGAAAAACTCGTTGAAATCCGTATTTTAGTCTACTTGCGAGTAGCAAATTCCAAAGTGTTTTTCAAGACAAACGGATATGCAATGCTTATTTCCAAATTAGGCAATCTAGTCTATACTTGTGTGCTGTGCGCATAACATAGTAATTCTAGGCTAATAAATGGAATAAGAACACCTAACGTTTTCAAAAACGGATATCACGGTTAGTAGAGGCCGATCTTCGGATCGGGCGAGAGGGGGTGCTCATAGCTGACCTTCCCCGATCGTACCCAAGTTCCCGAGCCGAGGCAACTTTGGTGATGACGGACACGTGGCCTTTGGCACCGAGTCAGGGTTTCCTAAATTCCCCCATTTTAAAATATTTAGGTGGCGACTCTGTATCTGGCAAAGCAGTCCATGTTTGGCACTTCTTTTCAAAAATCTGTTTCTCAAAACGATTTGCCGAATTTGGACTCTTTGGTTCAGATAAAGAATCGTGACACAAATCGAGTCCGAGCTGTAGCGGGGCCCCACGCGGGCGCGTCTACAGTAGGTCAGTAGGAAATACATCAGAAAATTCACAAACCACGGGAATCTTTTCCACACTTACATTGTCTGAAGACACAGTCAGCACACAACACAAGTAGCCTCAACAGACTTTTCTTAATAATTTCTTGGCTTTCATAAATGAAATCAAGTATGGTGGGGAAACTACCCCATTTCTAGTAAAAACAAACTCAGGCATGCAAGGTGGTCTAAACACAACAGATTTACTCACACAGTTGATGGTGGCACAGTATTTAGTCAACCAATCCATACCCATAATACAATCAAAATAATAAATGTTCAAGGGAAGCAAATCAACATACAATGTCATATCACCAATCATAATATCACATGCCGGAAAAACATAAGCACATATCATAGAACTCCCAGACAGTGTAGACACAGATAGTAAACAATTCATAGGTTCTAACGGTCTAGTGAATTTCTGAGAAAAAACATGCGACACAAATGAATGCATGGAACTAGAATCAATCAGTACATAAGCATTCTGAGCACAGATAGAGATTATACTTAACACCACCGACTCAGTGTTCTGTACATCTCCAAGTACTGATGCAAAAACTCGACCTTGTCACAAAGTTTCACCCCCAGTATTGGCTCTCACATTCGTTCTTGATGCAGGAGTAGATCCGACTAAACTTGCCGTAGGACGATTAGTTGTGTCGAGTCTCATAAGGCAATCTCTAATCATGTGGCCTGTCTTGCTGCATCGAAAACAAGCGCTAGATGTATGGTGACACGTGCCCTTATGCTTCCTCCCACATTCTAGACTGGGATAGACCCACTGCTTTGGCTTGAACTACTTGACGATCCGGTGTTTTGCCTTTTGCCTGTAACAGATGAGCGGCCCATCTGAAAATTGGATCCAGATCTTTTACCTCTCCATTCAGTTATTGAAGCATTAATCTGTTTCTTTGTTACTAGTATGGCCTCTGCTATTAATGCCCTATCAAGTACTTCCATATAAGTTGGCAATTTCAATACACTCACTCGATCATACATATCCAGGTCTAAGCCTCCTTCAAAGTTTGGGGCCTTCTTATAATCTGTGTCGACCATACGAGGAGCAAATCTAGCCAACTCAGTAAACTTAGCCTTATACTCGGCTACGGACATTCTACCTTGCTTCAACTCTTGAAATTTAGAAACCTTCTGATCCCAAAAATATTGAGGAAAGTACTTGTCATAAAAGATGTCGTTGAATTGTACCCATGCCATGTTCCCATTATTAGTTTGAATCAATAACCACCATCTTCAGGCTTCATCTTTTAAAGTGTAGGTGGCTAGTAGAACCTTTTAAGTCTCAGAACAAGGAAAGACCTCAAATAATTTTTCCATCTCAAGCAGCCATGTTTCTACCTTCAAGGGCTCAATGCCACCTAAGAAAGTTGGTGGTTTCATTTTCACAAACTTTTGGATCAAGTTGATAATGTCATTATTATCCGGTTCAATTTGTACCGGTGGAGGCGGAGGAGGTAAAGGTTGTTGCTTCCGTTGTTGCGTCATTGCCTCAGTCAAGGCTGTAACATTTGTTCCATTATGTTCATTCAAGCCTCAGAAGATTCACTTGTATCATTTCCCCTTGCATCCTCCATGTTGCTATAGGTAAACAAAACAGTGATAAACATAGGCCACTATTTCTTTTTACCTTGCTTGGAGTATCCAGCTTTCATATGCAGTGTCAGTTTTCACATTCATCGAAATTAACACACTCACATATGCAGATGAAATGTCCCTAATTGTTTTCTAGGATACCCTATAGCTCATATGGACTCGTGTCTACGGTATATCACGTGCTCTGATACCATTATGTCACGATCCAAACCCGCCCCTTAAGGTTCAACGATGTAACCTGCCAGTAATCCTGGGATTACCCAAGGCCTTTTAACAGGATAAATATAAGGGGCTGCGGAAGCAATCATACAAAATACAAGGTCCATTGAACTGTGAAGATATACATAAGATAAATAAGTTTAAACTTATATAATATTAATTTTCCATCAGATTGGTATCAACATACATAATGTCATGAGGGACTTAGCCCAGCGTATAGATAAGCAAAACAACCAACAGAAACATCTTCACGAGGTTCACAGAACTTGACTTCTTCAAAGGGAACCTCCTCGGGAGACACAGTGGCTGGCTGACTCAAAAACACTCCAAGCAGCAACTTAGGCCTAGTCACGTGCCTGCTCACCTACATAACATAATATAAATAGTGAGCGGAAGCTCAATGAATAATAACAGGGTAAAAGGTTCAAATGAATGATGTCCATATCAAATTCAGAAATCAAAGTTCATATAAAAAACAGATATATATATTCATATTCTTGTTCAAACTACATATGGAAATCAGAGTTCATACTTAATCATACATGGTACATCCATTTGTGTTATCATGCTTGTTAGTTCCATAAGGAACCTCCGGTACCGGGTACTTGTAATATACTTGGGCCACGGTATTATTACCCCCAAGTACGGGCCATGAAACGATGGTATTGTTACCCCCGGGCAAAGGCCTTGTACTTGTAGACCACGGTATTATTACCCCCGAGCAAAGGCCTTGTGCTAAGGATGCCACACATACTTGTTAAAAATTGGACATTCATTCATTGATACAGAACATAGCATTTCAGAAAGTAGATCATTTCTTGTCATATTGCATAAGAAAATACTTTAACGTGAACATAGCTTTACAAAGTTATTACTCACAGATGGCTCCACTTGCAGAACAGACAAATCAAACAACTTGTGGTGCGTGACCTATATACACATAGCAGAAACACATAATGAAACACACACTCGGTTGGTTCTTAACTTCTTTGTTTCATTCTTAGTGTGTTTCTAGGTCTTAACTTCTTATTGAGTCTTAATCATGGCCTAAGAATGCCTAGGATGCAATGTGGATGCCAAAATGCACTTGAACATATTTTACAAAACTTGCTGAAAACAGGGGTCTCGCTCGAGCAGACATGAAAAATGTGAGTGGTCGCTCGAGTGAAACTTCTCTCACTCGAGTGGTCTGCAAAACATGTAAACTTCTGGAAGCATGCATTTCACACCCGAGCCAACTTTAAGTCCACACACTCAGAGTGGTCGCTCGAGTGTAGGTTCCTCCACTCGAGCATAGGAGTAGAATTCTGGAATTTTTAGATTTGCTCCCAAGCTCAAAACTCCAATTCTAAACTGAAATTCATGATCCTTTGGGCCAAAAACTGAAGGAAACTAGTGTGAACATGCAAAACAACTTGAATTCAAAGTCAATTCACAAAATCAAGGCCCAAAGATAAGTCAATTATAAAAAACCAAGCTTGAAGCTCAAAGAACATAGCTTGAAGATAACATGCATGAATTGATATGAACTTAGACTCTCGAAAACATGATCAATTAAGGTCAAATGGTAAGAAATGTGATGAATTCTCAAAACCAAGTCAAGAAGGACACATGTATCTATGACTCGAGTGAAATTCAAACTCAAAATGCTATGATCTATGCATACATACGTGATATGGTTCAATTATCTTCATTTCTAGCTCAATTCTTACATTATCCATCATAATTCTCTAGAGTTCATGTCCTACACATCATAATTGTACAATCTAAAGGTTGAATTCTTACCTAGACTTGTTAATGATGCTCTAGATGATCAATTGTTGGAAGTTCCAAGCCGAAATTTCTAAGGTCTCTAGCAATCTTCTTAATTTGAGCTCAAACTTCTCCCCTCTCTCTCTCTCTCCCCCCCACGTTTGGTTTGTGTGTGAGATCAAAAATGCGTTGAGATGAAGAAAAGAATGAGTGGAGGCACATATGAGAGCCTTATACAGGCTTGGCTAATGGTTTAATTAAATTGTTGATCAACTAATCAATTAGATATTAAATTATTTTAATTTAATCATTCCAAACCGAATTTAAATTAAACCTACCATAATTTTTCAAAAATCCTAAATAACACAAAAGTCAAGTCAATTTTGTAATCAGATGCCGATAAGGCCTTTAATTCGTAGAACAAAACAAAAACAGAAACATATATTTCTACGATAAATAGATATAAGCACATTAATGCAACACACACGTGCAATGAATTCAGGATTTCACCTTAATTATTGATTAGGCTTATTTAATTACGAATTAACGTTAATCAGAGATCGCGGTTGTTACATATATATTTTGTTTCAATTTTTATTTTTATTTTTAAAAATTATACACTTTCTTTCATTTTTATTTTCGACAATTATTTTTGTTGCATCGTGTTTATTTTTTATAATTGGCAATCTCGTTAGACAAAATTTCATTCAGTTGTATTTTTATTCACTCTGTTGTATCTTTGAGTTATGAGAGTTTAGATGTGAATCCAACCCAAATTGTGTCTGTGTAGAGGAGTTTATACTGGCATTCCGTATTTTGAGTTGAGCATTCTTTGCTGACTACTTTGCTGACTAAATATGGGGATTGAAGGGCAGTACCTAGGCGGGGTCGAGGGGCAACGCCTCTGAAATCAAGAAAGAAGTCAAAGTTGATTAGCTGCTTGCGTGGTCTTTTGTGTGCTTGAGTGATGAAACACTTCATCCGGTATCTCTACTTACATTTGAACTTCTGGAAAGCATGTTTTACCGCTCAAGCAGTAGATGTTGTGCTCGAGCGGCTGATCTATATGTGAGCATCGTCTTTAGTCACATCGCTTGAGCAGTAAAGTGAATGCTTGAGAAGTCTTCGTAACTCTATTTGCTATAAAGTGCGATGTTTGCTATTTTTAGAGTTGAACCCATCCAGATTCTTAGAGAGGAAGAGAAAATAAAGTGGTCTATATTGGAAGGTGTTTATATATTATTTTCCTTGATGATTTGAGGGTGATCGATTGATCAACAAGTTTCATAATGACTATCATCAAGGGTTGATTTGTTCTTTTATTCACAAACAGAGAGAGGTGTTCATTAGTGGATTCCGGAGAACTTGGACCTGAAACTTTGGTAGATTCAGGAGTGGCTCATCATCATGGATTCAACATCGGCATTGTAGATTCAACATTAGGCAAAGCAATTTCGAGGTAAAGACGGTGATGGAAGAGACACATCGGGTTCAGTTCAATTCGGACGTCAATTCGCTAAATGATTGAGGGTTCTCATGTTTAATTTCTTTTTGTCTTCGTAGTAGATTGTTTTGTGATTTCGGCCCGTGATTTTTTATCACAATTGGGTTTTGCCACGTTAAATTATTGTGCCGATTTGTTATTAATTGTTTGATTGTGATTGATATTCATTGATTATAAAATTGAATCATAATCACAAATTAATATCTTGAGAGTTTTTAAAATTCTTCACGTTATTTTTGTGAATTTTAAAAATGCCCATCATCTCAATACTGATTTTGAATGGTATTGATATTAGGGACTGAAGTATAACAAATCACGTATTTAGAGATCAAAATAAAACAATTAAAAGATTGAAGGACTAAAATGTAACCAACCATATCTGGGGACAATTTGCGCATATGGTTGAGACAAAAAGAGTGAAGTAAAATTCAATGCACAAGGTATTCATGATATATTTCACTTATGAATGTGATAAAATCAATTGTGTGTGGTTGAGATAAAAGAGTTAATTCAATGCACGAGGTATTCATGATAATACATAATTGAATTACTATGATGCCACTCATGTCTTGACTTTGATGTGAAAAGTAATAAAAATTTTAATTTCAAACAAATTGCGCAAAATGAAAAAAATAATAATAAAATCACATTGTTGCTATTTAGGAGATGTGTTGGTCTGCCCTGTATGATCTATTTTAGTCTCTAAATTCTTTTGAATTTATATATAAATACTTTATTATAATTGGACGAATTATACTAAGGGGTGTTTATTTGGTGGGATATAACCATGAGATTGGACTCCATGTCCAATGGAATAATTAGTCCAATGTTTGGATAGAAAAATGAAGGTCAGACTAATAGTCCCTCATACGTGGAATAACTCTATCTCATGCCCCCAAGTATATAACATTCCTTCCTTTATTTTTTTAAACATGTTAAATTTTTTTTTAAACATGCCTAAATTAATTCCGTTATATATAATTATTTTCTTTTATTTTTTTGGTATTAGCAAAATAATAAAGGAAATATACTTTCAATATTTAAAGGAAAAGAATATATAACATATTTTTTCTTTATTTTTTAAAATCTTTTTTTAAACATGTTGATTTTTTTTAAACATATATATATAAATTAATCTCATGATATATAATAGTTTTCTCTTTTCTTTCTTTCTTTCTTTCTTTCTTTTTTTTTTTTTGGTATTAATAAAATTATAAATAAAAATATACTTCTAATGTCGCATTTAAATAAAATTAATAGTGGTCTTACTAAAATAAAATATACTTTAAATTTAGTATTGCCATTGTAAACAATTCAAAAAGACAAAATGATCTTTTGAGAAGTTATTATTTTTTATAATTTTCTAATTAAACATGAGATTCACTAAAATAGTCATTTCTATACATCTAATTTCATGACAAACAAACAAACATGGGATACACATCATTTCCAGTTAAATAGTCCCGAGACTATTTATCTAGCACTAATAGTCCGTTGGATTCCAATCCTCCCTTATCCAGTCCGTCCAAACAAACATAACCTAACAGTCCTTGTAATTTGAGACTTGTGTCACTTTGGTTCCTAACTTTTCAATTGTGATATATTTGACTCTAAATTTTGAATCTTATTCTAAATAAGAATAATTAAAAATGTTTCATTTGCAAACGGTCCATTTGTACAGGTAAAGTCGTCATACAACTTATTTTGTGTTAGTTAACTTGTATGCGGTTTGAAATGTAATATTTTTTTAATGAATAATACAGAAACTTTCTTAGTTATAAAGTTCTGTTTGGTTTACTTTACAAAATCTATTTTCCAAAAAATATGTCTAAAAAACAAAAAATTAAATTGGTAAAAAAAATTAAAAACACGTTATTTTTATATAATTTTATCTTTTGGGAGGGAAGAATATTTCTTTAAAATAAATTGTTTTTGTGATATTATTTTTGCTAAATTAGTTTCTATTTTTTAAAAAGTCAAATATGGCGACAATTTTGATACCATTATTAAACCAATCCATTAAATTAAAAAATTTAAAACTAAAAATATTTAATATATTAAATATATCGATTACATATTATAAATCTAATAATCATACATTACATGATAATCATCTAAAAATATATGTCAACAACAAATATAACCATATATTACATAATAATCATCCAAAAGCATTAACAAAAGGGGCTTTTTTTTTAGGGTCTCTGGTATTAAGACTTTATAGTATAAAGGACATCTAATATTTTCATAATGTCTAAGGTCCCTCAACATTGATCCAGAGAAATTTCAATCCAGAGAAATTTCAGTCCAAAAAAATTTAGTCTAGAGAAAATTGGTCCAGAGAAAATTAGTCCAGAAAAAATTCACGTCACAGAGAAATTTCTCACTGTAAAATTCGCGTGTGTTGAATGTTTTCAAAAGTTTCTTAAGGCTCCATAATGCACACACTAACAGTTATCCTCTAACATGTAATGTAATGTTTCATTTATCAAAACAAAAATGTAATGTAACGCAATGGTTCAAGAATCTATTCTAAAGATCTGTGCAGTGAACCCAGAAACTTTTATTCTCATAGTTACCAGTAGGCCAACAACCATTCCTTGGAATTCAAGAGAGTTAAAACCCCAGAATCTACAAACCTAAAATGTGGTGTCAATTAACTAATCACCAGGTTTTACAATTGACAAATTCAACGCAAAACAAAGTTTAAAACAAAATCTGGCAAGAATTCAACCACTAAATCCATTCATTCCCCTGATTCAACCACTAAAGTTTAAACTTTGTTACCAGTAGGCCCACAAAGTTTAAGAAAATTAGTCCAGAGAAAATTCCCAGTGTAAAATTCTCTGGACACATCACAGAGAAATTTCAAAATTTCTCTGTACTCCCCAAACCCAGAGAAATTCTCAAACAAACATTTCCAAAGATTCTCTCACCCAGAGAACCCAGAGAAAATTTCCAGAAAAAAATTTCCAGAGAAATTCTCTCAACCCAACGAATTTCTCTGGACTCCACAACCCAGAGAAAATCCCGGATCCAAACTTAGAAGCAAAACTTATCAGTATCTTATCAAGCCATCTGATGACATCGTGAGCAAGATCCCTCTCTGCTTTGTGGATGGCAAGTCTAGCCACGACTGAAGCCGCTGCTTCTTGATCGAACCCACTGGTGATTTTCGGTGAGTTGTTCCCGACCTATCTCCTCGCAGCTGTCGTCACCTTTTTCCGAATCCGGCCCAGATGTGAAGACCAAGATTCGTGAACCTGTGTTAATTGAGCATCCTTCTAGGAGTCCAACAGCAACTGATATTGCAGCGCTTGTTGACCGTTGACGACGATGACTAGGTATGACCTGTGATGAAGTATGGATATCTTCAATTGATGTGGTGAAGGTTTAAAGCTTATACCAAATTTCTCTATAACACATGGGCTTGGGGTTGAGGGACCTTAGACTTCAACAAATAATATTGTGGATCTCTTCCATTACTAAAATTGGGAGAGGGACCTTAGACAATTTTCCCTTAACAAAAACCACCCATTACAAGATCATCATCCAAACACATGTTAAAAATTAATTTTGTAAAAAAATTTACAAAATAAAAATGTAAAAAATTTATCGTTTTTATATAACTTTATTTGTGGTGAGTAGAAATAATTTTAAAAAATTCAAAAATAATTTTTTGACATTTATTTTTGTTAAACTAATTAATATTTTATCAAATTACCGATTTTTCCATTGAAGTAAAACAATGGTATCTTTGATGGAAAATGTTATAGACTCTAAATTTTCTACCAGATGAATGACCAAATGTCTCACATGGATGTAAGGTCTATAAAAGCATGGACCCCACACCTATGTGAGACATTTGATCACTTATTTGATAGAAAATTTAGTATCTTTAGTATTACCCATCTTTAATTGTCATTATTTAAAACGAGATTCAAAATTTAGAATTAACTCACAATTAAAAAGTCAAATATTAAAATAATATAAATTTCAAATCACAAAAACCGTTAGGGTAACCCACTCATCATTATTTCGGTAGCGTTTGGTAGAGTTTTGTAAATGTGATTTGAGAATATGAGTTATATTTTGAGTTTGTGTGTTGTGGAATTATGATTTGAGTGTAGAAAATTTGTTTGGCAAAGAGTTTTGAAAATAGTTTTGGAAAAGAGGTTTGATTTGAGTGGGGAATTATTGATGTGACATTTGATATGTGATACAAAAATTTACAACTCATAACTAAACATACAACTCAAAATTATTTTAAAGCACATAAAAAAATTAAAAATTTTCAGAAAATATTTGTCCCAATTATGTAAATCAATTGCAAAAAAAAAAAAAAAAAAAAACTGGAAATCAGCCGGACATCCGGGTGGACATCCGGGTGGTCTATCGGGTGGACATCCGGGTGGTCTTCCTTTGGACAGAAAACACGCCAGTGTGCACAGAGTTCTCTGCAGAGAGTGTAGAAAATTGATTTGAAAACGTAACCAAACATCATGCTCCAAAACACACATAGAAAATTGATTTGAGAATACAAACAAACAGAGCCTTCATGTTTGATATACTCTAAACATGGGTCGGTGAATGACTCCACACATGTGATAATATGTTGAAGTTGGCAGTAGGTTAAACTGTTGGAATTCTTGTAATTTTTCTACATTTCTGATAATACCGTCTTGCTTCTTCATATGTTTTTTCTATTTTTCTACATTTCTTAACTTTCTATATAATTGCATGTATCGTGACTCATTTTTAACGTTCCGTTCTAGCAAAATTTTGCCCCCTTTAAATTTTAGTTGATTAAATTTAAATTTTTTTTTTCCCTAAATGAACTTCTAGAAAATATATTGAAAAAAATTGTTGGGATTACTTTAAATCGCTGCAATACCATTTTGAAATATTTTGGAATATGTGTTTCAAAACATAATTTGTGAGGACACTTAGTGTGTTCGGTTTTAATTTTTTGAATTTAGTTTTTTAAAAATTGAATTTTTTATTTTTCATATATTTTTTTTATTTTTAGTGAATATTTTTTAAATAATTTTTTTATTTTTTTAGATGTACCTTAGATGTATCTAAATAGTAAAATATTTGTGAAAATTTTTTTTAAAAATTAATAAATATACAAAAATATGATAAATGTATTGAATTTTCATTTTTTTTTATATTTTTGGTATTTAGTAAATTTTTTAAAAAATTTGTTCTCACAAATATTATATTTTTAAGTGTATTTATGTTAGATGTGTCTAAAAACTAAAAAAAATACTTAAAATATTTAAAAAAAAATTATTGGAAACAAAAAAATATGAAAAATTAATAAGTAAAATTTTCTAAAAACTAAAACCAAACAAGCTAATTAGTTTTTTCTGGCAACGATTATTTCTCAAGGTCACACCATGATCTTATCCATGACACGTGTAAGTTATACAAAAAATAATGTTTAAGAGCTCAAATTTAAGAACTCTAATGCAGCTCTAATAATGTGGAAAGTACACTGTGAAGATGAGGCTCACACTCCTCTCTCTCTCTCTCTCTCTCCCTCTCTTCTACTTCACTATAGCTCTAGTATTAGAGTTATGTATCAGCACCCTTTATACAAACTTGAACATGAGTAGAGATTGACCCTTTTGTCCTTGATCACATTATACTATTATAAAATAAAAGCTTCTCATAGTGTTGGAACAATGTAACAATTTTCATTTTTGAAAATATCCTTCTAACCTATCAGGAAAAGAAAAACTATTTAAAATATAAAAAGAGTATTGTTATTCAAGACTAAAAATTAGATCTAATTTTCAAGTCAGGTGATGTGACAATCAATTAGGATATTAAAAGAAATACTCTAATTCATACATTCTCTAATCATCAACTAATCATATTATTTATATATCATTGGATCTAAACACACACACACACACTCTCTCTCTCTCTCTCATATATATTTTCTAATCATTAATCAATTATATCACTTACAGATAATTGGGTTTAAAAAATGAGTTTTTATATCATTTTCCAATACAAAATTATATAGAAAGTAGGTGGGGACTCGAACCCAAGACTTTTGATCTGGGAACATCTTTACTAAAATGACATATGACATATATATTTTTAAATCAAAATCAAAATCTATATTTGATATATTTAATAGCACACTCATCCCATGAACACACATCTACTAATTTGTACTATATACCAGGTGATTAGAACACAGTGTGCTTGTTAGCCTATTCTATTTTTGTCACTCTTGCTTCTTTATTATAGGATTGAAACAAATTGATTCAACTTGAATTTGCTTAAATTTAGATATAACTAATTGTTTGAGCTTAAATTAGCCAAAATAGAGACACAAAAACCTAAATATTTTCAGTGAAATTTGGATTCAAACATTGACAACATAAATATATATGTCCGACATTTATCTTTAATTTTTGAACATTCCATCGAAATTGAGCAAAATTCAATCCATAAATAGTTAAATAGGTCCTAAAAATTGGAAATTTTTTTATACGCAGACAAATTTGGCGACTTTAATGAAAAACTGTCTAGACCCATCATTTAGCAAAGTATAAGAGAGAAAAACCAATAAAATCAACTATTGACCACCTAATGAGGTACAAGAATTCAGAACATTCGAGTTAACCATGTTGATTGAGCAAGTGGATTTAGACAGGGGAAAATTAGTAAAACATCATTCTCTAACTTTGTGTAGTGGAAGAGATACAAAATGTTTTTTTTATTAATTAAGGTCATTTGATGAAATTTCTCTGTAATCTTATTAGAGAAATTTCAAATTTTCTCTGGGAAAATTGAAATTTCTTTGTGTCGAGGCCAAAATTTCTCTAAGTCAAATGACATTTCTCTGAGTCGAATTTTTTTTATAAAAATATTGAGAAACCTTAACTACTATAAAAATGTTGTATATCATTTATCTTATAAAATTTTAATTAGTAACTTTAAAAAAAATTCCCCTTAGATCGTAGTGTTTTGATAAAAACAAAAGGAGATTTATTTGGAAGCTGCTTCTAGTATTTTTTTTTTTTAGGATAAATCATTGCTAAAAAGGTTTTTTATTTGGAAAATGCTATTTGATTACAATTTTCATAAACTATTTCTAAATGGATTTTTGTTTGTTTTTACTGAACATTTTTATATTTTAGTCAAAGTTTTTTATTTTGTCGATACATCAAGATTAGATGCATTTAAAAAGTAATTTTTTAAAACTAAAATATTAAAAAAATTTAATAGAAACAAATAAAAATACACATAGATTTTTGTTTGAATTTTAATCTACTTTTAGTGTTTTTTTTTTTTAAATATTCTAGCCAATTTATTTTACTTTTCAGATGCATCTTTATTAGGTGCATCTAAAAAATTACAAAGAATTGATTAAAATATTAAAAAAATATACTAAAAATAAACGAAAACTCATCTGAAAATATTTTTTGAAAAACCAAACCAAACATGCTTTTCTATAATTGGAAAAGTTTAGGTAAATTAATGATTTTTTTTTTGTCTTTATTAATTTTTTAAAATATTTTTTATATCCTTCTAACTAGGACTTGAAAACAAAAGAAAAACATTATACAATTTTTTTTTGTTTTTGTTTTTTTTTAAATTGCATTAAAGACAAAAAAAAATGTGATTTTTTAAACAGTTGATAGACAAAGATGAATTTTGTTAAGTAAATTATTTTTTTCTCAATTGTCAACTAAATAAATTGAAAATAGCATTTGATAATGTTTATGTTTTTCGTTTATATTTATAAAACACTGTAAACTAGTTTTTGTTTATATTTAGAAAAATAAAAACTGAAAACCCGTTTGATTTGAACAAAATGTTTGAAAATTTTTAAAAACAAAAAATATTTATGTGGTTCAAAAAATGCTTCTCCGGTGGTTCGAACAACTGTGTCCTCTGCGTTCCTTCCGCATTACATCCATGTTTGTTCCACATTTTTCTTCAGTTTTTAAACTTTAGTAAATATGCTTTTTTTAGTTTATAATTTTTAGCTTAATTTTCAGTTTGAAAGACCTGTTTATGAATTTAAAAACTTACCAAACAAAGTTTATATGACAATTTTTTAAACATTTGTACATATAAACAGAAAAGTGAAAACCAAACAGTTACCCAACATGCCCAAAGGATTTATTTTTCTAATTTAAAAAGTCAAAAAATAAGTTTTAAAAAAAAAAGTACAGCCAATAAGCACATTAAAAATTCACAGTAGAAGAAATGGAAGGGACAGATGCTGACCATCTGGTGTTTGGCATATAATTAAAAAAGTCACATTTTTTTCGAGCTTGTTTCTTTGTAGTGATCTTTTATCAAAATTAGGTTATTTTTATTTTTATTTTATTTTATTTTAACTTTTCCAGAGTGTTGACAAACCTACAAAAATAAAACTTAAAAAAAATTGAAAAAAATCTTTATATATAAAAAAAAAAAAAAAACAACAACAGCAACAACAGTAAGCCAAAAATAAGCATAGAAGGCAATTTTTATTTTTTCTTTTTTTTGTCATTTCTATACTTTTTATTTATTTATTTATTTTTATAAATTTTGACACACTAGACTTATTTACCTATAAGTTTTGTTCTTTTTTTCACCAATGAATATCCCTAAAATACTCTTCATTTATCTTCTTCATCCTCATTAGAAACACTATTATGAATTCCTCCACCCCCGTCAGTGACCACCTTCGGCTGTAGTCTCCAACCACCGACGACCATCTTTGGCCTGTTGCCAAGTAAATATACAATTGGCCTAAGTAGATAATTTCCCGCAACATTTCCTTGATCATTTTTCAAGAAAAATAACATTTATCACCACCACGTCACTACTATCACTACCTCTACCAATCAGTTACTCATTCTCACACAACCACACACAAACATAGACATAGAGGCAGTAATAGAGACTAGTCTAATAAATTTATCAAAAACACATTCAACGATAAATGTATCATTGACTAATTTGTAAAAGAATACAAATGACAAATTTGATCACTCACTCACTTACAAGAACCTATTCTCCTCTACACAAGAAATAAGAGACTAATAAATTTATTACTGAAAAATAAATCTAAATATGAATTTGGGTTGCAGTAGATCTGGTTTAAGAGGGAGAGAAAGAGATAGATACATAGAGAATCACCATTTTTCAAAGTCATTTAGAGTCTATTTCACCATTAAAATGGTGGCTAACAAGGAAGATGACGATAGAGAATTGTGGCAGCAACAAAGGAGGTGATGGTGATGTGATGGTTGTATAGATTGGCAACAGTAAAGTGTAAATCGACAACGGTAAAATGTAGATCTACAATAATAGAGGTGGTTGATGAACAATGATAGTAGTGTGTAAATCAATATTAGTGGAGACGGTAAACAGTAAAGGTAGTCAAACAACCACAGTAGTGTTGGTAAGTGGACCGCAATCAATGGTAGTGATGGCGGGTGGACAGAGACGACAACGGTAGAGGTGGTGACTGTTAAATATAGTAACTATATATACTATCTATCATACATACTATATTACATTCATTACCATATTTGGGATTACTATATTTAGATTTCTTTCCTCTTGTATAAAGGAGCTTTGTATATATTGTTACGTAATTATTCAACACAATATTCAATATAATACATATTTCTTTCTCTCTCTCTCTCTTAAATATTGTAACAACGACGATGGTAGACAGTGATAGTATGAAACTTTTGAAAAAAATGATGGAAAGAAAGAAGATTAAAAAAAAATTGATAGATAATAATTTAATGAGATAACATATATATTTAAAAAGTATTTAAATCTAATTAATGGGACTAGTGAGTGATTAACCTTAGTTTTTTTTTTTTTTCATTTATTCAAGGAAAAACCCCAAAATCAAAGGCTATGTTTGGTAGAGTTTTTGAAGTTTAATTCTGCCTCTTAGTTTGAGTGTGTTGTTTGGTTACAGTTTTAAAAAATTAATTTCACACCCACTTTTCAAAACATCTACTTTTCAATATTATATGTTACATTACGCAATTCAAACTCTTTTTAAAACTTATAACTAAATAAATTGTTCACAATTGTAAATCAAAGATCACAATAATGCAGCGGATAAAAACAATTGGATCATACCTTCTTGATGATAGAACCTCGTGGATAAATCACGTGCTTCCAGAATCTAATCAATCAATCCCAGCAGTGGGGTGATATTACAATGGTGAATATCACCCACACAAACCACAGTGCAAATGACTTGATCGTTATTTCTTGGGAGAGAGTAAGTTTATGAGTTGAAACAAAACATACGTTGTTTTTTTTCTCTTGGTTTCCCATAACCATATATCAGATATATATTATATTTATCTCATTTATCCATTTGTTAAATGAGATAATATCTGATATCTATATCATCTATCCATATCATGATATGATAGATATATATCCTGAGTGGCTATCCAAATAGGTTTGAATTCAAATTCAAAACCCATTTGGATGAGGTTCTAAAGGTTCTAAGGGTCATGCCACATGGACGCCCAATTTCTAACAACAATTAAATCATAATTTTAAAATTTACAAACTCAAAATATAATTCTATTACCAAATAATTCTACCAAACGCAACCTAAGACTTCTCAAAGATTTGAATAAATAAAAGAAGAAAACAAACAAGAACTGGAGGATAGCAGCATGCGTTGACTGGTTGGTAACCACAGATCGTGAAGTTAGATGTGGTCTTTCAAAAAATAAAATAAATCATATATTTGATATAAATATATTTTAATTCACATAACTTTTTATTTTTTGTTAATTTTTTGCTAGTCGTGATTCATGTCATGAAAAAAAAAAATATCATATTTTTTCTCTGAAATATGTATTTTCTATTGATTATTTAAATATCTACACAACATCTTATTAATTAAAATTATTTTATTTTTATTAAAACATAAATTATAATTATTTCAAATTATAACACATTATATTTTCTTAGAAAGAAAAAAAAATTGAAACTACTTAAACATGGGTCCCACTACAACAACTATGTAGGACAGAAGTAATGGGTAGATAGACCCCACCTGCGATAAAAATTTAAAAAGTCATTATAAAAAAGTTAAATTTTGATTTTTTTAATTTTTTAAAAATATATAAAAAAATATAAAAAAATGATGTGATCTAACCTCGGGTCAAAAAAGACATTATTTATTTTTTTATAAAAAATTTCAAAAATTACTATTAAAACAAAAATGCTAGAAGTTCCAAAAATTCTACTAAAAATTTTATCAAATGTTTCACATGGGTGTGGGACCCACATGGGTCCCAGACATTTGATAAAACTTTTAATAGAATATTTAGAATCTCTAACATTACTCTTATTAAAATAATCTATTCTCAAACTATAGCTTTAAATGGGTCTCACACTCATGTGAGACATTTGATAAAACTTTTGATAGAATATTTAAAATTCCTAGCATTACTCTTATTAAAATAATCTATTCTCAAACGATAGCTTTAAAGTGTCATCACGTGGTTCCAAACTATTTGTGGACTACAACTGAACAGTAATAAATAGGAGTGAGGATGGATGAAATTGGTTGCCTTTTGAAGTAAATTAGAAACAAATAATTATGGGCATGATTATACAAATTTAAAAATTATATTTAATTTATGACAATTAATTAGGATATTTGAGGCAAAATTCTTTCTTATATCTTTTCAATTATCAACTAATTATATCACTTATATATCATTGGTTCTACAAAATGGATTTGGAAAGTAGATTTATATATCATTTTTTAATAATAATTTATAGTTTCATAAAATTTGGAATCAAATTAATTTAAAAAAAAATTAAAATCAAATCAGATATGAACCAGTAAACCATGGTTCGATTCGATTTGAAGTCACAATTGTTAGAAATATTGTTATCATTCACAACATAATTATAAAATATTATTCATATCTTCTATATTGTTGTTTAGAACTGATTTCACTACTATACAAGAACAAACTTGTATTTATCTAAACAATCCAGTCCCAAATCGGATTTGCAATTTTAAAATCACGGCCTAAATCTTTAGGTACAGTTCATTTACTTTAAGAATCAGCACCAAATCATACATTAAGAAGACCAAACCAAACCAAACCAAACTATGCCGTTTGATTTAGATCGGATCAATTTATGATTTTTTTAATTTTTTTTACGCAGCTCTAAGTAATAAAACAATTGAAGAAATTTAGATCAAATTTATAATTGATAATTGGGAAAATTATATTAAAAAAAATCTGAATTTAATCCCAATAACAAATAAAACCTTAATTTTTTTGATTGTTTCAATTTAAACTATGAATTTTTAAAATTGTATCAATTTCAATCATGTATTAGTTATGATTAATACAATAAGGACAATTTAAATAATAATCACTTTTTTGTTTTTGTTGGTGGTGTTAGAATGCAACAGTGGCTATAGACTAGGGCAATAATAAGAGAGGTCGTAATGGGCTAAGAAGAAAAAAAAGTTGCGGTGGATGGGAAAAATGAATGAGGTGGTTGCAGTAATTAAGGAATATAGGGGGTGATGGATGATGGTACAGGAACAATAATGAAGGGAAAAGAAATAGTTAAATTGTCAAAATTGTCCCATTTCTATTAGTTATACAAACAGATTGTTAAAATTAATATCATTTTTAAAATTTAGAATTTAAATTGATTAAATTAAAAATATAGGATTTAATTTGTTACTGACGTCATATCTTGAGATTTTTTTTTTTTTGTAATTTTTACTTTAGGGTAAATTACATTAATTTCTATAAAATTTGATGAAAATATAGTAAATCCTTTAAATTTGACATAATTATATTGAACTATCTTAACTTTTTGATTCACATAATATTTAATATTATTTTTATTAACAATTCATTAATCATATGTATGAAAAATAATATTATATTTTTTACAATGAAATATATATTTACATTATTTATCTTTAACAAAATGCTTCATCCCCCAATATTTCCCCACTAAACTTTCCCAATGATGTGGCATTACTCTACCAACCAAACAATCTACCATCATCATTAGTTTCGATCCTTTATCTTTTTAAAAAGAAAGGTCATTGTAATTATATTAAAGAAGTCAAATTAGTCATATTTTATTTTCTATAAATCTCAAGGTATATCAATATAATTTATTCATCTCAAGGTATATCAATATAATTTATTCTTTTTAAAGTAATACAAGTATATTTAAAGAAAAAAAAAATTAGCTTAAGCTTAGATTATTTATTTAAGAGAAAATTGTTAAAAATCCAATTTAGAGAAGTTATCAGGAATTAGGTCTCATGAGTATTTTTCTTTAGTGAGAAATCCACCATTTGTGAAATATTAAGATGAGAAGTACATTTTATTATTTTGAATAATATTTTATTTCTAATTTTACCCCTTAATTTGTCTATTGACTTTTTCTATTTGTTATCTTTTATTGACTATTTGTTCAAATTTATATCTAAATGTTCAAATTTATTCCTATCTGTTCAATTTTATATCTATATGTTCAACTTTTTTCCCTATTTGTTCAATTTTATATTTATCTGTTTAATTTTTTTCCCTTATCCGTTCAATTTTTTGCCCTATCTATTTAATCTATAATCTTTTTAATTCAAATTTTATTCCTATTTGTTCAATTTTTTACCTTGAATTTTATATGTTGAAATTCTATCTGTTCAATTTTTTAAAATTTTTTCTATATGTTGAAATATCAAGCCAAAACAAATCCTATCTGTTCAAATATTTCTTCTCTCTATCTATCTCTCTTTTATTCTAACTCATCTGTTCAAAATCAACATCAACAACAAAAAATCCTATATGTTCATCAATAGCATCATCACCAAATCTTATATGTTCATTATCACATCATCAATATTAACTATAATAATAAATTGTATCCATAGTACACAACAAGATCAAACCGATCCAAAATCACAACCAACCAAAGTAAATTAAAACATTAGCACTATCAATCACTATTTCCTAAAAACTTTAACCGTAGATATGTAAAAAACAGAGAAAGAAAAAGAGAGAGAGAGTTGATGAACAGATCTCGATCTAGATCTTCTTTTCCACAGCACATATACATATATAGTTTGTAGTGATTATATTGGTCAATTGAGACAACTCCAGTAGCATTATTGGCTTCAATTCCTGCATTCAAAGACTCATAATCTTATATCCAAAATTAAAACAAAATATCAAAGAAGAGAAATAAAAGTAAAAAAGAGAACCAATACGGGATAATACATATATAGAGGACAATACATATATACAAATAGAAATAGAAGAAGTATGTGTGTATACGTGGAGTTTGAATGAAGACGTCCTAGATGTTAAGGCCATGACCGTCCTTGTTGGCCATGCCTTCGACTTGGTAAGTTGAAGTCGTCGTTCCGAACACGAAACCCTTTGGAAATGTCTCAAATATTTTAGATCTACATATAAATCAAGATTTGGATTTCACGGTGGTAGTGGTGTGTCACGACCCAAACTCGCCCCTATGGGTTTAGCACTGTAACCGGCCAGTAATCCAAGATTACCGAAGGCCTGCTTAACAGTAATACAATAATACAGAGTACAGGGGCTGGCAGAAGCCAATACAGTAAATAAACAATGTCCAATAAGCTGTGACGGTCTGTATGCAAAAAGGACTTCTTATTCAAATGTACACAGTCAGACAAAACAGTATATACATATATACAATCATTCAGTACAGTACAGTCTATACAGTCGAACAGAACAGATACAGAGACAGACGGGGAAATTAAAAACACCCCTAAGCCGTAGCTTGACAGGCTCGGAACCTCGCATTGAGGCACATAGGTTGGCTTGACAAGACTAGAGTTTATTCCGACGCTCCTAGCTGCGGTCTGGTGCCTGGACACCTACATATATATATGAGCAGTGAGCTAAAGCCCAGTGAATAACACAATGCGTAAAGGGGTTAAGAATGAATGTCCTTACAGTAATGGAAACAGTTCATTAAATCAGTATTTCAGTCATTCAGTCAGTGCAGTCATATGTGGTACATCCATTAGCATAACAGTACAGTAAACAGTAGGTCTTAAAAGACCGAACAGTAAATGATGGCCATCAGTCAGTAACAGTAGTGGTTCCAACGAGGGAACTGACAGAGATCTCTGTAACAGTAACAGTAAACAGTAGTTGCTAAGGATGCCACAATACAGTTCAGAATATAGGACATACATTCATTCAACTAACAGTAACAGTTCAGAAAGCAGTACATTTCAATTGTTTAGAAGATAATCATTTTGAACAAATCTTTACATAGATGTTACTCACAGAGTTCTGGGCCACAGTAAAGCTAAAGCGTGTCTCCAGTCGCCAACCCTACACAGTTACAGATTAACACACACTAAACTATACAGTTGGGAAAATAATAACTTAATCCCTATTTGCCTCGGTGTGTTTCTATATCTATATCCTTAGTAAGATGTCTTAAACTAGGCCTAAGGATGCCTAGAATGAGATGAGGTTGCAAAGATGCTCTTGAAAAAGCATTTCCAGACTTTTCAGAAAACAGGGGTCACGCTCGAGCGTATGTTAAACAGCTCGAGCGGATATGCAGACAAAGGCTTCCGCTCGAGCGTAGACTTACCCGCTCGAGCGCTCTGCAAAACGGTCAAAAGTGCTGGATAGGCGGAAATCACGCTCGATTGGGCGCTCGACACCCGCTCGAGCATGAGACACAACGTCCCGCTCGAGCGTCAATTATTCCGCTCGAGCAGACTTCAACACAGAACAAAACGCTAGGAGCACGATTTCCACGCTCGAGCGCCAGTCACCCCACTCGAGCGTGAGTCCAAATTCTAGAAATTCCAGATTTGAACCTCAAGCTCAAAACCAAGTTTTAAACCATAAATTTCGATCCTCTTGGGCTAATTTTCCAGAAAACACACTCAAAACTCATGCTTAACATGATTCAAAACTCAATTTGTGAAATCAAAGCCCAAGGGTGTTTCAAACAACTCAATTTCAAACCAATTTTCAAGAATATGAAAAACATGCAAACATGCATGAATTCAAACCAATTTCAAAGCTTCAAAACATGCTCTAGAGAGCCAATTGTTCCAAAAACAAGATGAAAACATGGACTTAATATAACTATGAGCATGCATGAGACAATTCCCCATGAAAACAACTTAAAATTCTACAATATACACATGCATACATAGAATGAGCTTCAATTCAACATGCTAGAACTAAAACGTGCATTAGCTCTACAATTTGACATGAATCCTGCAAGAATTTACTTAAATACACAATAAAGAAGGTCAATGATCTACCTTAGGTCTAGTAGTTTAGTAGTTTAAGTGTAGAGGCTCAAACAAGCAAGAACTCCTTTCAATCTTCTGATTGCAAGCTGGGTACAAGATGAAGGCCAATCTTCTATGTTTCTCTCTCTCTAAAGTCGTCAAGAACAATGAAAATGGCTGAGGAATGTTTGTTGTAATGAACCAAGGCTTCAAAAAGGTTCACATAGTGGCCCACTCACAATGGCAAGGTTGTAATTAAACCAAATTCTTGTAATTTACCATTATTTACTCTAATTTAATCATACCAAATCACTTTTCAATTAAATGTACCATAAAATCACATAAATTCTCGTGATCCTAAATCATCAATCAATTTCCGGTTCGGCCGCCGATAAGGCCTTCAATTTGCAGTTTAAAGCATAAAACATGAACAGATAATTTAACAGTCAACAGATAGATATGCATTCAAACTAGCACATTCAGCCAATTAGTTTAGTGATTTCAGTTAATCATCATAATCAATCTCAATTTAGCAGTTTAAACATAAAAACATAGACAGGTAATTAGCTAATCAAACAGATATAACGCAATTCAAACAGATGTACTCAATCAATTCAGTCTCAAATTTCAGTCAGTCAGTTCAGTATTTTGTTCAGTTCAGTTTAACGGTAATCAGTAGTTTATCGGTAAATAGTGACGATGGTTGTTACATGGTGGATTTGGATTTCAAGGCCGACGATGGTAAAGCTATAGATCTGGATCTCGCGACGGATGAGGGCAGCGAAACAACGATAAAGCGGAGAGAGAGTGTGTGAAAGCTAGGGTTTGAAGAGGAAGAGAGAGAGAGAGAGAGAGAGAGAGAGAGAGAGAGAGAGAGAGAGAGAGAGAGAGAATAAAGTGATTTTTTATTTTCACCTCCTCTAAAACCCTCATCTCCACTCCATCATTGAAAGCTGAAAACGTTTTGGTTTTCATCGGAGACAGCCATTGTTTCTAGTGAAAATAGACGACGGCCATAGGCTTGGCGGGGGAGACGACAAAGTAAACGGATGAGGGAGAAAACGATGCCGGTGGCTGAAAAATGCGAAGGGAGATCGGCAAAGGAGGGAATAGAAGTGGTCATATCGAAGAGAGAGAGAGAGAGAAGAGAAGAGCAAAGCGATGGAGAGGTTTCTAACCCTAGGTAGGTATATATATATCGTAAGGGCATTTTGATCATTTTATCTACATTTGTCATTTTGGATAAAGTATTGCTTGAACCTTTGGCTAAACAAAATTAAATTTGGATTTATGAACTGAGCGCCCTTTATTTAATGGAATTGACTCAAGTTTAAAGTCAAGATTCTCAAACCCAAGATCAATTCTTTAAACTTAACTTGAGTTAAACTTGAGTTTAAACTCGGTTATTTTTCAACCTATTGGGGGACTTGTGGACCACGCTACAGCAAAAGAACAACACTTTATTTTTATTTATTTTTTTATTTTTTATAATATATGGTGCAAAAGTATTGATAATAACACATTGGGAAAATTACCACCAAAAAATAAATAAATCAAGATTTGACTCTTATTATAACGATTCTAGTTTAGACTCGACCCATTTGTTGCTTTCAGATCTAAGAACCTGTTTATTTAACTGTTGTTCAACTCATTTCTATCTTTTTGTTTATTGAGTTTGGCTACTAGGAGTTTTGATTGTGATTGAAACAGGTTTGGAAGTTAGTTTTCAAAGAGTTGTTACCTAGAATTTTCCTTGTTCGCTCGAGCGACCATTCTTGCGTTCGAGCGATCTTTTGTAGTCTACAAAACTACTGAGAGTTTGAATTCTTCACTCAAGTAGTCTTTCTTGCGCTCGAGTGAACTTTTGCAGGTCTAAAACTACTGGAAGTCATTGTGTGCTGGAGTGGTGGTTTTGGTTGCTCAAGCAATGTCTTCTTTTTGTATCTGTCACTTGAGCGACCATTCCTTCGCTTGAGTGGTCTGCATATTTATCAGTCCGAGAGACAGCCTTTTTCAGTCACTTTTACGTCTCTTTCTCTCTCTAAACATTCCAAAACCCTAGATCTACTCTCTCTCTCTCTCTTTCTCTCTCTCTCTAGTTCTTGAACTTTAGCTCCAAATACTCTCAATCTGTGAGTTTCCTTACCCTAGTCCCTTAGAGAAAAATGTTGAGCACATCGAGGGTTTCGTTTTAATCAGAGCATCTAGTGTTTTTGACACCGTCAAGTTCTCTCCATCTTTTCTTCATGTCTTCTACTTTGGGGTAGGGATTTCTTTGACTCTTTTATATGATTTTTAGCTTAGTTATTTGCTCTTTGAAAAAGCTTATTTATTTGAATTTTTTTTGGTAAAACCTAAGATTTGGTTTGAAATCAAAAGAAGGGTTTTCTAAATTAATTCTTGAAACGGTTGTGGGAATATGGTTGTGGATGAGTTGTGTTGAAATGGTGAAAATCGTTTCTCAAAATTGATTTTGAAAGAAAAAGAGGTTTGCCCTTATTTTGGATATTTGAATATGTGAAAAGCGAAATGGAAAATGATGTTAGATATTCTGGGATTGGAACAATTGTTATGTTGATGATGATAGTGGAGTTGGATATGTAATACCACTCCCATTGTTATTGATAGAAATGTATTTTTTGATTGGAATTTATCTATTGAATAGAAATATCTGTTTTCAATTATCGATGAAGGATAATCTTGTTTGTTATAGACATTGCATGAGGATTAGGTTGAATTGAAACTAATTTCCCATCCATTGTGCATTGTGCATCATTATACATTGAACATTGTAAATGTATTGGTTTTGAGAAAAAGAGGTGAACACCTTGGTGAATCTAATTAGAGGGTGTGGTTGTGGTTATGATGTTGGCTTGTGTGTCCTTGGTGAAAGTCCAGAAACCCGTGCAGTTAGGTGCCTACCATTCCGGTTAGTACCGGTAAAATGGCTTTGGTAGTATTTGTATAGCCTACTGGCAGACATGTACTTAGAGATTCCCAGTGTGTTGTATACACTGCCCTGTTTTCTGTATAAAAGGATTATTTTCATGAATTGATAGATAATCTGGCATTGCATTGTTTTCAGATGGAAAAATGATAAATGTTTGGAAAATGGCATGCATTGTGCATTCACCTTATGATTTTAAGATATTGTGTTAGAGTATTCCTATTGGGTTTTGGCACACCCTATGTAGAAAACAACTTTCAGGTACTGATGATATACCTTCGCCAAGGACATAGCTTGAGAGGACTCGGAGCCTAAGGCTTCCTTTTTTGTTTCTTGATGTAAATATTTTTGTTCAAGCCTCGAGCTTTACTTAGATTGAGTTTAAACTCATTTGTTGTAACCAAATATCTTCTTGGAAAGTTATAAGTCATTAGGGTATTTCTTTATTTGATTTTAGTTTCCTTTATACTCTTGTATCGATGTCACATGCCATAGATTTAGAATCTAGGATTTATGAATATATATTGTGTACGGGGAGGAAATAATTCTCCTCGTATAATCCTGTTGACCAAATCCACGCTCCTCCGTACGACGTCGCTTTGTTACCTGAAAACACAAACGTGAGCTAGCCGGCGGGTGTGTGCCGGAAACCTCTCCGATGCCTAAGTCAGAAAACTTGACAAATAGACAAAGCTCTAAGTTCTCAGAAAGATTATGTTCAATTACCTCCTCCAAGGTGATGCTTGTGAGCTTTTATAAGTTTCATATGGCACAATCCTAGTAGGACTTGTATTTCTCCATACAGAGTCCTCCTAGGATTCAATCTCTTAAGGATAATGCTTATCCTTTTACACCCTCCCCCACTGCTCAAACCAAGTGGGATGGTTTTCTTTACGGCCGAACTTCCTTTTGACCGAAGTAAACTTGGCTATACCGAGCCACAGAAGGCCGAACTATCCTTAGCTCGGTCTTCTCCTCCAACTCTTTACTTCGGCTGCCCTGTTTGACCTTGATGCACTTAGATCAAACTTCCAGGTAACAAGTTCGGACCGACCTAACCGATGTAAGTCACGACCGGACTAATTCCGACACCGGTCTTCTCAGAACATACCGCGACCGGACTAACTCTGAGACCGGCCTAACTGTGAATTGCCTCCAGACCGGAGTAATTTTGCCTCCTTGGGCCGAAGTAGCTTTGTCTTCCCAAGGCCGGAGTAATTTTGCCCTTCTGGGCCGGAGTATTCTGTACGGCCTTTTTACCTAGTCCACTGCGTTTTGGGCCTCAAAACCAAACTCGAAGTTCGGCCCAATTTTCCCAAAAATTACCCTCTCATATTGTATATGTTATCTTTTGTAATGATCAAAGATAAAATGAATGGAAATATGAGATTATTGATCAATTATGTCACTATTATGAGTGGAGTTAGTGTTAATTATTTCGGGGCGTTACACTTATAACAAAATAAATTTTTAATTTTTAATATTAAATAATAATCAACATGTTTGGTTCTAGAAAATTGAATCAACTTTTTAGAATATTAAATTTTTTGTTTTCCATGTTTTTTTTAGTGAATTTTTTAAATATGTTATGCAATTTTTTTATTTTTCGGATATACCTAAATTGAAATACGCATAAAAAGTATAATATTTACAAAAAAAATAAACTTAAAAAAATTCACAAAATACAAAAAATACAAAAATAAAAATAAAAATTCAATACGTTTTTGTATTTTGTTGTATTCAATAAATTTTTTTTAAAGATTTTTATTAAAAAAAAAATTTACTTCTTAAGTAAATTCAGATTAAGTAAATTTAAAAAATTATAAATATAAAATGATTCGAAAACTTTGGAAGGGATCATATTTGATTAACATGGAATAATTACCTTATCATTATGACTTTTCAAAAATATTGGGTCTATACCATATTATTGTTTACTCGTTTTAGTGATTTTGAAATTTAAATTTTATATGATTTGGTATGTGAAGAAATTAGAGGTGTTTAATTTATTTAGTAAATCGAAAAATTGAACCAAACCAACCTCTTTGGGTGGATTGGTTTCGTTTTTGAGTGTATTGGTTTGTTCTGAGTTTTCAACCATCAAGCTAATAGAATTGAGTTGGTTCTTAATTTAGCCCTTGCGTAAACCGAACCAACCTGAAAACCGAACCTATATATATTTTAAATTTTATTTATATTGATATGTCTTCACCTTATTACTTTATTACAATGGACTTGATTACACTTAATAATTTTTCATATACAAAAATTATTGGGTAATTGAAGGAAACACTTGAAAGCTTGAGTCAAATTTTGCAATTTATTTAATTTATATTGATTATATTTTTAAGCTTGAGTTTAATTTAATTTTTATTTGCTTGTATTAAACAATATTAAACATTTTGTTTGTGTTATGTTTAAATGTTAAAGATTTATTCATTTTAATTATTTATTATTATTATTGATTGATTTGCATATTTTAATATAGTGGAACCGTTTTCCAACCCAAGCTACATTCGGTTGGGTTGCGTTGGGTTGGGTTGGGTTGGGTTGGTTCTAGTGCATGATTAGTTTGGTTCTGGATTTAAAAATTTGAAACCAATCATAATTGGATTGATTTAAAATTTATTGTCAAACTGAATCAAACCGACCTACGAACACCCTTACTAAAAACGACAGAAACTAATTCAAATATTATAAAAACATAAATAGTAAAAAAATATTTTTCAATGTAAAAGCGATAATAATATCATTTGTCCATCCATATGACTAACGAATTATTGATAAAAATGGAAACTAAGTGTTATGTAAATTAAAACCTTAAAATTGTGTTTGGATCATAATATTGATTAATGATTTAGAAAGGAAAATAGAAAAAGTGAGGCAAATATAAATGATATATAGATTAAATTTTTCCTCATTTTTTTTTTTACTTTTTCCAAAATCCTATGAAATTCATGTTTCAAATACAGCAAAAAAAAAAAAAAAAATTAAATGTAATTATGCCAAATTTTGAATCTTCTTGTATTTCATTTTAAACTTTGGGAAGTCACTATAATTTTCCCAAAAAGAATATAGGAGGTAACGGTAAGATTACTACAATATATAAGAGTTTTACAGATTAAATTTTTTGATCTTTAAAAGTAAAAAATTTGTTGCAAAAGACATTTACACTTTGTTTGGTTAGAGGATTTGAAGAAGGAAAATGAAAATGTGTATGATACTAAGTGAAATATAAGTACATTTTACTAACATTTCACTTATCTTTTTCATTTTTCTTTTCAAATTTCCCAACCAAATACAACATTAGGGACCAATTACTATCGTCTTGAGAATAATCGTTAAAAGATTATCTCGAAAAGTCAAAAACAATGCTTTTAACTACAAATTTTCAAAATATCACAAATAAATACACTTTTAGAGACAAAATAATTTGCTTCAAAAATGATAATAATTCGTTACTAATGTCCAATTTTCATTGCTAAAAGTATAATATCGACATTTTTTTGTAATAAAAATATTTAGTTCTTAAAAATAATTTTATTCCCTAAATTTTGATTTCAAAAATCTTAATTTTTTATAGTGAGTGGTGGAGAGAGAGAGAGAGAGAAGTGGAAATGATTGAAGGTGGTGGAGGTAGTTAGGAATGGCAACAAGCCGAGGCCGGGGATTACACTCCCCGTCCCCGCCCCCTAACCGGGATCGGGTTTCCCTAATCCTAAAAAACCCTTGATCGTTTTTTTTTTTTTTTGAATTTTGTTCAACACAAGAACAACAAATAAATTCAATATGTTTCATCAATAAATAACGAAAATATGTAGACCAGTAACGTTAACCACAGTAGTTTGCATTATAGTATCAACTTGTCATGTTGTAGTCATCTTCCTGCAAATATGGATTGTAGCTCCCTGACGCTCCCATCTTTCCAATCAAGTGGTCGATACACACACACACACACACACACACATATATATATATATATATATATATATATATATCATATCTAAGAAAACCCTAACGACAAAAAAATTGAGCAGACCTTAACCAAAAAAAAAAAATTTGAGTTGTTTGGGGGTAGTGAATTTAAATGAAATTGGTATTTCAAAGGGTATTGGTGTTGACTTTGGTATATCAACAAATGAAAATGATTTTGGATTTTGGAAGTACAAAGGTTCAAGGTTGTTTTGTTTTTCCCTGCCAGATGCTGCCTTTAGAGAGATTGCTTGAAACAGTTTCTCAAAGCATAAGATTAATTTAGCAGTTCTTAACTTCTGATGCTGCAAAACACTAGCTAAGATTTGAAAAGAATAGGTTTTAGGGTAGCTTTGCTTCTGTTTGTAGAATAAAGATACTGCTAAATGCTTGTGTCAACTGAATTTGATCATACCTTCGGTGTATAATATTATCTTTACTGTAGATACTCAAACTTTAGATCAGATATTCAAAATTTCAAATCTCACAGCTGAAAGTGGTGGTGGTGGTGGATTTGGATCTGGATCTTGCAACTAAACAGCTCTGGCAATGCAGGTTCAGTTGGTGGTGAGAGAGATCATTGGATTCAATGAAGATGAGGTAGGGCAGTTGTGCGTGTTCGATTCAAAGCAGAGAAGATGAGGTCGCGGAAGCAAAGAGGAGATTGCGGCTGCGAAGGTGGTAGTCATGGTGATTAGGCGATTGGGGGAGTGGTAGTCGGCGAGAAGAGAGATAAAGGGGATGAGGAGAGAGACAGAGAGAAACTGAGAAACCAAAAGAGAGATGAGACTGTCTAAGGCTTGTGTGAGGGTTTGATTTATATATACATAGAGAGAGGGACAGAGAGATGGGGGTATTATAGTAATTTCAATTCAGGAAAATGAGACGGGGACGAGGACGAGGCCGGGCCGGGCTGGGGAACATATTACCGTCCTCGGTTCGAAAATTGTGGCGAATTCATTTTCATATACCATCACCGGCACGTATCACTGTTCCCGACTCGAAATTTGTCGGGAATTCATTTTCGAATACCATCACCGACCTGTCAAAGGTATTTTTTAAGGAAAAACTGTTTTAATCGGGATCAAGGGGTCTGGTCCCCGTCAGGTCAGGTTTAAATTGCCATTTCTAGAGATAGTATGGTTGTGATTGTGGAAAAAAGAGGGATGTGATGGAAGATGGCCAACCCATGCATAAAGCCACTAACGCATGGGCTCCAGGAGTCCGGATCATCTGCCGTGTTTTCCTACGGCGCTTTCCTGCCATGCTCCAAAACGACGTCGTTTTGGAGAAATTTTTTTTTTTTCTTCTCTCATTTGGAAAGGCTGAACTCATTTTGACGAAGTGTAAAAGCTTGAGCTCCTTTCCTTTCAGTTTTCTCACAGAACAAAACAAACCCACCCTTCAAACCCAATCATCTATACATATACACACATATATGTATACATATGTATATATATAGGATTATTTTTGTTTTTTTTTTTTGTTTTCCCCTGACCTCTCAAAGGTTTGTGAGCTCTCATCTGAACCAAGAATGAAGCCCAAATACGAAACAGACTAAGAAGAAGAAGAAGAAGTGAAAGTGAATCACCAATCATCTTTACAACTAGTTTAAAGAAACTAGTCAATGCTCAAAAAAATTCACATTCTGTGGCTGATTCTTACCATTAAGGCCATCAATTCAGATTGCAACTTTGTTTTGAGGGAAGAAGAATGCAATTTGTTTCAGCAAAACACACAAGCACAAAAAATAAAAAAACAAAACAAAATGAAACAATTATTTTCAATAAAAAATACAAACCCAGATTTCAAACCAAATAACAACAGAGGGTTTGTCCCAGATTGGGTTTATTTTCTTTTTTTGGAGTATTTTTGATGAATATCAATCGAAATTATAAAAAAAAAAAAAAAAAACTTAAAAAAAAAAAAACTTAAACAAAAAAACAAGAGAGTAAACCAAAAACCTAGAAACCCATTTTCGATCTTCGCATTCATCGGAATATTTCTGGCGAGCAATGGAAGAGTGGGGGAGAGTAGGGCCGAGTGTGAGCTCTTTCACCTCTTCAAATGGTTCGAACAATACACCGATTAGAGGCCAACTGTTCGAGCCCTTGGAAGCACAAACCAAAAACCCATTTTTGATCTTTGCTTTTGAAGAAAACCCAAAACAGAATATGCAAAATTTAGCGAAGAAGATGAAGTAGAGGACCCAAATGGATGTACTTGCCGCCTCACGTTGCAGTCTATGCTTGCACCTGCTACTCTGTTTCACCTCTTAGCCTCTGTCAACAGGTAGGTTCAAGAAAATGAGGTAGAAAAAAAAGAGGGATAATGATTCATCCCACTAAAAATATCACTATTAATAGTATTAATGCATTAAAAAAGTAAAAAAAATAAATAAAAAATACAACTCCAAGACCAAAACATCACATCATTAATGGCGGGACTCACTGCCACCTAATTAGTGAGAGCACTAATTAGTGCTCCCAAGCATTTTTCTTTTTATATTATAATATTATAAATAAATTTATCTTTTTCTTCAAAAGGTTCACTTTGGAAAAGAGTTCCACAATTAAAAAGGAAAAAGGCTTTTCGTACGAACGTAGTACACATTTTATGTATTTTAAATGGGCTTTCAAATTATCCACTCTATTATTCTCAATAGATCCATTCTGGATTAGGATCAAGACTCACTTTGAAAAAGACTACTAATTTGGAATAGGTTCTATTTTTCACTGCTTAAATATTCTACAAGTTCAGTGTTTATTTATTTACTTTTATAGCAGTCTTCATTTTTTTTAATCTGTAAATTTATTTATTAGATAGCTTATTACAATATACATTTTGTGACTTTTTCATTTTATCAAGGAAAAGATAAATTTTACATAATGAATTATAATTTTAAAAAATAATAAATATTATTTGAATAAAAGTCTCCACTTTGAGCCTCATCCAGGCTTACCCCTTGGGTGGAAGTAGATGCTGACATGGCTTGAAATGACAAGTTGCAATAAGAAGGTGATCGTCAATACTAATTAATACTCTTTTTTTTTTTTTCTTTTTCTTTTTCTTTTTCTTTTTTTTTTTCTTAAATTTAATAACTTGGTTTGTGATTATTGTTTTATCAATGCACCGTGTAATTGATAATTGGCTTCTCTACACGCCAATACCAAAAATCATATGGAATTGCAATTACCAGAAAAAAAAAACTACTTAATTTCTCTATAAATTAATTATTGGTCTACCGAAATTGTTTAATTCGAATTTATCTAAATGAGTTTCTTCTTGAGAAACGACCTCAGTGTGCGAGCCTCTTCCCAAAAAGAGACTCATACAGACGAATTCGCACTAAACAAATTCAATGGATATAGCAGTGCTGACTTCTAAAACCATGAGAGTTCAAGTACTCTATCCCCATAAAGTCGCATTTTAACAAAATAATTTCACTAGCACCATAAATAAGGAAATTTCAAACTACATTGCTTTATTATTGAATATACTCTTTATCAATTCATTTGTATTTCGTGAAATATAAAAATGTGTGCGACCGATCAATATTATTATTTTTTCAAATCATAACAGGGGAGCTCGAAAAATCAAAGGCTCGAATGGCTCGAAACCCCAAAACGACGTCGTTTTATGACTTTTTTTTATTCTCTTACCGGTAAGATAATATTTTTCATACCGTTCGAGCCTCAGTTTTTCGGGCTACAGAGCATTTTTGTTTCTTTTTTTAGTCCTGTAATTTACCAACTGAGCTATCATATGATTGTACATATCCATTATATATTTTTCTGCTAAAGATCCTAATATTTTTTCAAATGCAGCGAAAAATGGAAGGCAAAAAGAGAAGGTACAATTAATGAAAGATTCTAAGGCGAATAAGAGCCTTTTTCACATATAGATTTGACAATAAAAACAAGAATTATTTAATTTAAAATTGACAAACTAAGTAGAAAATGTCCTCCAAAACAAAAAGAACACATTGGGTTTAATACACACACACAAACAAACAAACAAACAAACAAACAAAAAAATCTCACAAATTTTGTGGATTAGCACCGGGTTGATCAGGTTCCACAAACCACTTGTTAATCCGTTTTTTAGCAATGGATACCTGCAAACATCAATATAAATGAGAACTCAATCCTTTTCTGGTAAATTTAGAAAAAGGGGTTTTCACAACGCGTAATGAAAAGCTCAGCCATGGGGTTGCCCGAGTTAATTATGAAATTAACTAAGAAAGAAAATTGTAAGTTAAGCACATGAAATTGAAAACACACCAATATTAATTACCTGTTTATCCCAATCAGTTCTGTAAGTGATTATGCTGAGAACAATAGTTTGAACAAATGTGCCAAGTAGCATACCAATCCAAACACCCTACAAAACAAATTTCCAAAAATTAATTGTTAATCGATGATTATACTAAAAGTGGGCACACACACGACATGTGTGTTGACAGTTATCTAGAAAAGTTAGATCTAAAACAGTTGAATTTGATAATGACAATTAGTTGAAGTAGTTAGATAGCAGTTACATGATGAAGAGTATTTTGGAAAAACAAAATCTGTGACATCCACACCAACTCAAGAGTTGGCTTCATATAATAGATTGATAGATTTGTTAGAAGGTTTGGAAAGGAGTAGTCATGTCTACTGATGGGAAACAGATCAAGGAGGCAAATAATACAAGTATTTTGTTAATTGGTATAAAGAAAGGTTTGAATTAATTAAGGCTCCAATTGCATATATAGTGATTCCAATTCATGTATTGAAACCCTAGGTTAGGGGTGTAAACGGTTCAGTTTGATCGGTGTTGAGGGTATATTTAACACCGAATCGATTCTTTTGATTTTTATGATTGAGAAACCGATACAGACTGTATGCTAGGGTTCAGTTTTATCGGTTTTGTCGGTTTGATGTAAAAGAGAAATTTACATAAAATTTTAAAAGGTTTTATAGTAGATTATAGAATTTTACATTGAAAATAAATGAAGAAAATATATGAAAATTGCTCTATAAATGTTTTTCTTCCTCATTTTTATCACAAAAGTATGTTATATTAGTTACTTCACATATAATGTTCAAGAAATTATAATATAAAAATATTTGAATATAATATTCTATCGATTCGGTTTGTATCGGTTTAAAAAGTTTCAAAACCGAAATAGACCGTATGTTATTAAAAACAGACCGAAAACTAAAATTTCTGTTGGTTTTGATCGGTCGGCTCGATTTTATTGATTTTTCTTACGTCCCTACCCTAGGTTCCAAAAATTGACAACAATCAATATGTAATTGTTTATGTGATCATTCACTCATTACAGCCACTATGGTTGTATGACAAAAATTCACAACCTTAATAATAGCCATCACCATCACAGCATAGTTACAGTAGTTACGATTGCTACGCTTACATTTTCAACAAAATTGGAATATAAGACCAATTTTTTCATTTTTCCTTTTTCGAGTTGTTAAAATTACAAAAACTACTTATAGAACTTATGCATAAATTTTAGATCTATGTGTTTTGAGTGTCCAGTTTTCAAATTCTTTAATATTTGAGTTGCTATCAAGGTTAGACGAGTCTAATTTTCTCTCTTCTCTCTTATTTATATATTTATTTTTGTTGTCAAACTTTGGTTACTCTTTTTTATGGGCAAAACTTTCATTACTCTACCACATTAAAAAATCTACAAAAACTCACTAGAAAATGAGGAATAAAAATAAAATAACTCACTTTGACTTGCATATTGAGTACATAACCAAGAACCACTCCCACAGGAATCCCAACAAGGTAATAGCATGTAATGTTAACATATGCTACAATACTCTGCCACCCTGCTCCAACAGCAACACCTGCACATATAGGATTAGCAATTGAAACTAATTTCACCAAATCCAATCATTGCATTCTATAAATTGTTGTATAACAATGTTGTGATATCAGATTCTGAAATATGTAAAACAAAAACAGAATTGAAGCATTTGGCAAGACACGTCTACGACGCTATCTCCAAGATACAATGCCTAGTATTAAGACATTTAAAGACGTTTAAGGAATACAACCTTAACTCCAAAAATGAAAAATAAAGAAAAGAAAAAGCAAAGACAAAAAACCGTTGTGTGTCTATGGCTTGTCTTGGGAAAAAGTTCACAACCCTTATACAAAAAAAGGGTTCGAATAGACAATCTCAAAACCCTTCTTATACACGTAACGAATGAATTTAAACTAAAAAATTAACCATTAAACGGTTAGAGAAAACCTTGAAATTTCAAGTCATGGATATTCTTGTGAAAGGAAGGCTCTTCTAGATCAACAAAAATATGCTCAAGATTCCTATGTGGGAACCAAGCAAAAAGCTTGAGCCTAGGTGTGTTTGGAGGAAAAGTGAAATTGGATTCTCACCAAAATCTGAAAGTGAAAGTGTAGAGAAATTATTGTTAATAAGTAAATAAACACTAACACCTAGTAATTTACTGGAAGAAAGAATCATATGAGGAGAATTAAGCTTAATAACCGGAAAGAACTGGTTGAATGCTGTTGAGAAGTATGGAGCAGGCCAATAGAGGCGATAAATCTGCTACTGCAGCAGCCACCTCAGAACTTTCTGTAAATATGTATGCAAGGCGCCCCCGAAAAGAGAGGAAGAAGATGAATAACACCAATCCAACGGTGAATGAGGTTAGCACTATATTCAAAATCGAGAACTTTGCACCTTTTGAGCTCCCTCCTCCCAGTTCATTCGAGACCCGTACGCTAAGCAAGTTTCCAAAAACAAATGCAACCCAAGAATAAGAGTAAAAACATCCTAGTACCTAAACATGATCATCCAAGAAATGACAACAATGAAATCATCAAAACCAGAAGCCATTTATATACCTTGCTGCAGCCAAGAAACCAAAAGATATCATCATTTCCCAGCCATCAATATTGAGGCTGCAAATTAATAGGCAAAATATTAAGTGATCAAATGGCTGAGATGATATGCAAGGCGGATTTAAAGTGAAGAGGGAAAGGACAGAGAATTTGCAGAAGAATGGAGTTATTACCAAATAGAGAGAGCATCTATGGCAACCTCAGCATTCGCCATGTCTTTCCGTAAATATGTACGCAAGGCGCCCTCGAAAGAAGAGGAAGAAGATGAATAACACAAATCCGATGGTGAATGAGGTTAGCACTATATTCAAAATCGAGAACTTTGCAGCTTTTGAGTTCCCTCCTCCCAGTTCATTTGAGACCCGTACGCTAAACAAGTTTCCAAAAACAAATGCAACCCAAGAATAAGAGTAAAAACATAAACATGATCATCCAAGAAATGACAATAATGAAATCAACAAAACCAGAAGTAATTTATATACCTTGCTGCAGCCAAGAAACCAAGAGATATCATCATTTCCCAGCCATTAATATTGAGGCTGCAAATTAAAAGGCAAAATATTAAGTGATCAAATGGCCGAGATGATATGAAAGGCAGATTTAAAGTGAAGAGGGAAAGGACAGAGAATTTGCAGAAGAATGGAGTTATTACCAAATAGAGAGAGCATCTATGGCAACCTCAGCATTCACCATGTTTCCTGTTAAGAGAACCAGTATGGTATTGTACCAGAGTTCAAGGCTGTCATTGAAATCATATGTTTAAATCAATTAATCAAAATGGAAGCAATAAATATCAATAATTTCACCTACAAAACAGATTTATAGCAATTTGTGAGCTGGTTCTTCGTGTTTCTCATATTGTAGCCAAATTTTTTGATAGAAGTAACTCAGGTTAATGACACAATGGTTCCCAAAATTTACGACACGTATAGAAACTAAAAGACAACTACACCCAAAGGCATTACTAAAGACCTTACTTTGGGCTAGAAAAACCATCGCACTTCACCTTACACTTTAGTTCACAACCTTTTAACTTTTCCACTTTGGTCTAACAAGTATGAAAATTGTCACACTTTAGTCTCTGATGTCATTCAAAATCAATAACGGTAGAAGGGGTGTTTTCATAATTTTACATAAAGCCTCAACAAAATCAAAAAGGCCAAATACAAATAGCCCCAAAAATACGCATTTTGGTCCACAAATAATGCATTTTGTTCCATGTCAGTCCTTTGTTAGATTCTGATCTCCAAATCTTTTTATTTTGTTGTTTTTTGTAAAAATTCAAAAATACCCCCCCCCCAGTTATTGATTTTGAATGGCGCTGATACCAACCACTAAAATGTAACAGATCATAAATTTTGGGATCAAAATGACAAAATTAAAAAGTAACATATTGCATTCTTTAGAGACAATTAGTACCATTTCCTTGCTTTTCCTAATAACTTGCAATAGATGAAATAAGAATTACCAGAGCATGGCACCAGATGACAAAGAAAGCTTGATGATTGGCCATAGATCTTTGAAAGCCAAGAATGAAAAACCTTTCCATGTTTCTGGACACCCTCCACATATAACAAACGCGAGCTGACCAATATTTGGAATCCAAAACGCCAGAATTGTAGATATCATTGCCCCGGGAATTCCATACTTACACTTCACTGTCAAGAGCCATGAGAGGAGCACGTGGATAGAAAGCGAAAATGCTGCCAAGTATGCAATGATCATGTTCTTGCTCTGTGCTTGTAGGAACATTTGGCATGTGAATGATGGGATGAAGGAGAACACCACTGGGATTGACCATCGAGCGATTGTTCCCGCCATTTCTGCAATGGAATCCTCCTGGCCCAATGCTTTCAAAATCGGAGTTGCGAAGATGAATATGGGGAGAAGACAAATTGAACAAATGAACAATACAATCCATGATCTTTGAAGATATACACCGAGCATGTGGTATTGTTTTGCACCGTATGCTTGACCGCATAGAGTCTCTAACGCACTCGCCATTCCCAACTACACAATCAAGAATTCAATGAACCAAATTTGTGAAATTTCCTCTCTTTTTTTTTTTTGTTCTAATTTTTGGATAAGCAACCAAAATTTTGAAATTATAAAGTCCAGAATTTGTGTAGCTCTTTTTTTTCTCTTTTGATCCTTTTTGATGAATTTGTTGCATACATGTTGAGATCTTTATACCATCATCTATTTAACCCAAAGATGGCTAATAAGTCAGCTAATAACTGTCAAATGTAATGAAATCAAATGCCCAAAAGTCAGCTCTACTTGCAAATTAACCATGAGTTCAAAATGAAATCAATCCTCATAAGAGCTTTAGGTTTTTTCTTCTTCTTTTTTTTTTTTTTCGGTTGATGATCCGTGGTATCTCCTTCCCAGCCTAATTGTACTTGAGTTACCTTGTATCTAGACAATCAAGAACTAATCCCTCGTATCTAGACAATTGAAAACTAATCCCTGAAAGCCCTAAAATTAATGACCGGACAAATATCTACTGGCCTGTTGGGAATCTAGAACTCGGAACTTTAGATCTTATTCTCAGGTATATAATAAATAGACCTCTTGGAAATCAAACTTTACCACCAAAGGATTCTTCAAATCTAAATTTGTTCAGAAACCACAAGGTTTAGGTCTTACATTACAATTTCATCTGGGTGAAAAAAAACATTATTGCAGCCATTGTAGCAGCATAAAAGTGCAAGTTCATCATGATAATCACTAGATATATATAGTCCTCAACTTCAGTCATTTTTCTCTCATGGATTTCAGTTTCAGCAACAGTGTTAATGACCACCTTTTTTGCTCTTATTTATTTATTTATTTATTTATTTTAACATACCAACTTTTTAAGTATCTATTCATGTGATGTGAGTCACACTCATAGTGAATCTGATCCATCTACTTTTTTTTTCCGATTACTTTTCAAAAAACTTTTTCGGTTGTTTAGCTCTAATTCCTTGCCAAAATGATAATTATTAGGATTAATTACATTTTTGATCCCCAAAGAATGAGTCTTCTATTATTTTGGTTCCTAATAGTTGAATTGTATCAATATTGGTGTTTCAATTTGGTTTCCAATATTTTACTGAGGTCAATCTAATTGTCATGTTTAAAAAGTGTTTCATTTTGATATATAAAGCAAACATCCAATGTTATGAGAATTATATCTTGAAGCTCTAAAGATAATAAATGGTGAAACACTTTGCTAATATAAATATGAATAATGTTATATGAACCAATTAATACACTAATTAATATAACAAATGATATGACATAATTTTAAAGATTTTGACTATTTGTAATTTGTATAATATGTGAAGTCAGTAATAATGGTATAATATTAATTGGTACACTAGTGTATACATTAATTAGTGCATGTAGTACCACCGTATAAATATATCGACGGTGTTATATGCTAGTGTACTAACTAATGTACTAACACTAGTTATGACATTATTAATGATTCCATTCATTATACAAATTACAAATGCTAAAAACCTCTTAAATTAGGTCACATCATCAATTGGTACATTAGTTAGTACACTAATTAGTACATATTATTTTAAATATATAGAAATTATCTTGAACCTACGTCATTATTGTTGCTACCAAAATAATATAATGATAGTTCTACATGTACCAATTAACGTACACACTAGTGTACCAACTAATGTTATATTATTATTATTGATCTCACCTATTATACAAATTACAAATAACTAAAACTTCTAAAATTATGACACATCATCTGTTAATATATTAGTTAGTATATTAATTAATAGATGAAACATTATTCATAATATAAATATGATTGCTGCTAACAAATGCCCCATGATAAGGTGCATTTAATGGTGCATTAATTTATCTTGAGTTTAGTAATTTTTTAATGAATAATGTTAGGTAAAAGATTGAGGCCTCGAATGTGTGGAGCGCGAATGGCGCGAATAGTACGGAAAATATTATCTTACCGGTAAGAGAATAAAAAAAACCCTTAAAACGACGTCGTTTTGAGATTTCGAGCCATTCGCGCCTTTAATATTTCGAGGTACGTAGCATTCTTCATAATGTTATATGTACCAATTAGTGTACTAATTAGTGTACCAACACTAGTTATGAAATTATTATTCACCCCACTCATTAATTACATTACAAATATTAAAAACTTCTTAAATTATGCCACATTATCAATTGATACACTAGTTAGTATACTAATTAATATACGAAGCACCACCGTTTTTTAATTTTAACTTATTAATGTGTATTTAATGTTATATTAAATTGTCTTCAATTTAACAACTTTCTATTTTTAAACTATTAATTAAATTAAATGCATTTAATAGTTTTTTTTTATTTTTAACCTATTATTTAAACGGTGGGCTACATGCACCAATTAATATACTAACTAGTGTATCAACACTACTTATAACATTATTATTGATTCCACTCATTAATCACATTACAAATCCCAAAAACCTCTTAAATTATATCACATCATCAATTGATGCACTAATTATTGCACTAATTGATTCATATAGCATTATTCTTATTTAAAACTGAACAAAGTTCCAATACTTGTTAAATAACGCATTATTGATTACTCATTATTAAGAGTCCTACCTGATACACTTGTTAGCATGATCATATAAATATATATGTACATATGAATAAAATAAAATAAAAAAACAGATAGAATTAGAGAATCTATTTCATATATAATCACTAGATATATATAGTCCTCAACTTCAGTCATTTTTCTCTCATGGATTTCAGTTTCAGCAACAGTGTTAATGACCACCTTTTTTGCTCTTATTTATTTATTTATTTATTTATTTTAACATACCAACTTTTTAAGTATCTATTCATGTGATGTGAGTCACACTCATAGTGAATCTGATCCATCTACTTTTTTTTTCCGATTACTTTTCAAAAAACTTTTTCGGTTGTTTAGCTCTAATTCCTTGCCAAAATGATAATTATTAGGATTAATTACATTTTTGATCCCCAAAGAATGAGTCTTCTATTATTTTGGTTCCTAATAGTTGAATTGTATCAATATTGGTGTTTCAATTTGGTTTCCAATATTTTAATGAGGGAATCTAATTGTCATGTTTAGAAAGTGTTTCATTTTGATATATAAAGCAAACATCCAATGTTATGAGAATTATATGTTGAAGCTCTAAAGATAATAAATGGTGAAACACTTTGCTAATATAAATATGAATAATGTTATATGAACCAATTAATATACTAATTAATATAACAGATGATATGACATAATTTTAAAGGTTTTGATTATTTGTAATTTCTATAATATGTGAGGTTAGTAATAATGGTATAATATTAATTGGGACACTAGTGTGTATATTAATTAGTGCATGTTGCACCACCGTATAAATATATCGGTGGTGCTACATGCACCAATTAGTGTACTAACTAATGTAGTAACACTAGTTATGACATTATTAATGACCCCATTCATTATACAAATTACAAATACCAAAAACCTCTTAAATTAGGTCACATCATCAATTGGTACATTAGTTAATACACTAATTAGTACATATTATTTTAAATATATAGGAATTATCTTGAACCTACGTCATTATTGTTGCTACCAAAATAATATAATGATAGTTCTACATGTACCAATTAACATACACACTAGTGTACCAATTAGTGTTATATTATTATTATTGACCCTACCTATTATACAAATTACAAATAACTAAAACTTCTAAAAGTATGACACATCATCTATTAATATATTAGTTAGTACATTAATTAGTAGATGAAACATTATTCATAATATAAATAAGATTGCTGCTAACAAATTCCCCACGATAAGGTGCATTTAATGGTGCATTAATTTATCTTGAGTTTAGTAATTTTTTAATGAATAATGTTATATGTACCAATTAGTGTACTAATTAGTATACCAAAACTAGTTATGAAATTACTCATTAATTACATTACAAATACTAAAAACTTCTTAAATTATGTCACATCATCAACTGATAGTATACTAATTGATATACGTAGCACCACCGTTTTTTAATTTCAACTTATTAATATGTATTTAATGTTATATTAAATTGTCTTCAATTTAACAACTTTCTATTTTTAAACTATTAATTAAATTAAATGCATTTAATAGTTTTTTTTTTTATTTTTAACCTATTATTTAAACGGTGGGCTACATGCACCAATTAATGTACTAACTAGTATATCAACACTACTTATAACATTATTATTGACTCCACTCATTAATCACATTACAAATCTCAAAAATCTCTTAAATTATATCACATCATCAATTGATACACTAATTAGTATACTAATTGATTCATATAGCATTATCCTTATTTAAAATAAAGCATTATTGATTACTCATTATTAAGAGTCCTACCTGATACACTTGTTAGCATGATCATATAAATATATTTGTACATATGAATAAAATAAAATAAAAAAACAGATAGAATTAGAGAATCTATTTCATATATCTAATTGCACAGAGAGTTTTCACCATATGTGATACAGATTTTTTTGTCTTACTATCCCATTCTATATATAAAAAAGAAAAGGGCAAATTACATATACACCCCTCCAGGTTTGGTTAAATTACAGATATCCCCTGAGGTTTCGGAAATTACATCTCGCCCCCCGAGGTTTGTAGTTTCATAACAATTTACCCCCTGAGGTTTATATTTCATAACAAATTACCCCCTAATTTCTTATGCAAATATAGCATTCAGGGGGGAATTCGTAATTTCTCAAACCTCAGGGGGTATCTGTAATTTTGTCAAACCTGGAGGGGTGTATATGTAATTTGCCCAAAAGAAAATTACTATGTGTTTATAAAACAGTCATTTCAACAACTTAATTTGTTCTTGAAATTACTATTTATGGGATCTAAAGAAAACAAATTAAATTGTAGAGATAGGCTATATACATGTGTATATATATATGGGTTTATAGAATAGAACATACCAAGATGCCATTGGCAAACCTGAAGAGGACTGTATACACAAGAGCATAGCCAGCAAGCTCAGTAGGACCAACGTGCCCAACAAATGCCTGGCTAATTACATTAATACCAAAGGTTGAAAATCTGGTGAATATTGCTGGAGCAGCCACCACCCACATTTTCTTTGTCTCTCTCCATATCTTCTCCTTCAATGTTTCATCTCGACCACCATTACGTACCCTCTCTTCTTCTTCAGCATTCCACAATAGCTTCTCATTTATATCACCCTTCATTTTTGTGAACTATGGGCTTTTCTTCTCTTCTGCTTCTTTCAATATACACTGCAAAAAGAAAGAGATGGATGATGTGAAACAAGCACAAGTACGCAAGTATACTTTGTTTGGTAATTTTGTGAGAATAAAAAGAATGATTATATTTGTTAGCTATATATTTTGTACAGTCTTATGGTAGCCTAACACGTGGATCATAAAGGTTAAATTGGGGAATCAGTGAAAGTCTCTAATCATCAACAGACGCGTGCCAATTTATAACAAAGGCAATGGATCCGCGAGACATGCGAACAGTTAAGATGCCCAAGGTGACGTGGCCAAAACGGTTGCTTATGGTTTAAATTCAAAATTAGGAGGGAAACCCAACCACGAGAGTGGAATAGTGGAAGCAAACTGTTTAGAACCACACTCAATGATCATGGAGATCATTTCGGTAGTTATCAGCCACTTCGATGGTAATCTTCAGAGCCTATAAATAGAGGAGAATATTGATGATGCAAGGACCCAGAACTAGATCTAGAAACCAGTTTGTTTACTTTATATTTTCAGTTATTTAAATTCTAGTCTTTACATTCCTATACTACACTTCAAATTCCTACGATTAATTCTAAGTTAGTCTGTTGCTGTAATCCTCTTCGAAGCTGTGAAAGTATGAAGGTACTATTGTAAGCTCTTGTTTATTTAATGAAGTTTGATCTCTGTAACTATTTTGCTTCTTCCATTACTTTGATTAAGTCTTCTTAAATTTCTCCTAAAAAGTTAAGCCACCAGTAAAGTCTTCTTCATTGAGGCTGAGAGAACTTCGAAGCAATCGTCTGACTAATTGGCTGGTATTTATTGACTTCTGTAAAGACTTATTGATCCCTACTAGTACGCTCGAATTATATTTCTAACCTTCGAAAGCCAAAAAAGCTAACATATATTTTTGGCACGCCTAGTGGGACTCGAATAATGGCTAGAGGTAGGAGACAAGGAGAAAATGAAAGCCTGGGAGAAGGTGTAGAATGAGAGGTAGACGAACTTAACCCAGAGGATAATGCAATATCACATCCTATGGATGTGCCTGTCTCAGCAGATCCTTCACAAATGATTAAACAAACCAGCACTTCAGGATATAAAACACATGGACAGGGCCATGAAACTGGACCATCAACTGCTCCCTCTATCCAACCAATGAATCCATGGGGATAGTTAGTCAATGCTATGAGACAACAATTTATGTGTACAATGGTAAGATGGGCAACATCCTTTTTGGATTGAATGTACTCTCATCAACCACCTATTATAAGGCTGACTGAAATTTTCTTCAACATAGATTGACTTGAGATAAGCAGCCTATGCAAAATAATGGACAAACTAATGATCAGACTAGTGGTCAAACTAATAACCAAAATCATGAGAGGCCATCACCTGTGCCTCAATCATGGTACGAAGCTCCTTCTAGACCACTGGCAAGTCAAAATACACCGTTGTCTACCAGCGAAACCATACAAATTAGTGGGTCTGGGCTGACACAAGGAAATGGCAAGCAAGTGTTTTCAAATCCTATTTTTGAACCCATGCCTGGCACATGGTTGTTCACTAATCTTGTGTTCGAATTCACACCCGGGGGGTTAGAAAGATTTTTTGCGATTGGAAAAGAAACAACACTTGTTCCTCCTCCCGTAGTTCCCTTCACAGCACCTTTCATAAGACAAATGCCTGCCCCAAGAGGCAGCCATACCCTCAATATCAACCAGTACAATAGGGACAACTAGTTCCCAATGCGCCTTTGCATAGGCCAAAAGGGCCTCAAACACATGGAGTTCCTTCAAACCCTGCATTTGTTCTTCCCATAGTGGCCCAACCAGCAACAAATTTGGTACCTAGAGACCAAATTGCTGACATTGTTAGGGAGATTTGTGGATCCATGGCCTGGAGGGTCCAGACTCCTGTTTACAGAAACCCTTACCCAGAATGGGTAAATAGGTTACATGAATACCCAAGGGGATTTAGGATACCAGACTTTGCCCTCTTGTATGGAAATGGAAACCAGCCAACTATTGAGCACATTTCCAGGTTTACAGGCCAATGTGGTGAATTCACCAACAATGATTACATGAAGTTAAGACTTTTTTTGAACTCTCTAACTGGGACAACTTTCGTATGGTATATAAACCTTACACCTAGTTCTATCTAGACTTGGCAACAAATGGAAGAGGTATTTCATACCCAGTTTTTCCAAACAGAGCCTGAAGTGTCCATGGAAGACTTGGCAAGGTTGAGCCAAAGGCCTAATGAGAAGGCTGCTCAATTCATTGCCAAATTCAAAAGGGCATGAAACAAATGTAGGGTTGTACTACCTGAACCTGAATTTGTAAGGTTGGCCCAAAATTGGCTAAAGTTCAGGCTTCGAAAGAAGTTTGACTCAACAGAGGTCCGAGACCTAGTAGAACTAAGTTATAAAGTTGCTAGATATGAAACTCTCCTTGAAGAAGAACAGAATCGAAGTAATGCATCTTACAGGACCTATTATATGGATCCTAATTTTGAAATTGATGCAGCAGAGATTATAGGACAAGAATCTATGATCTGTGAATCATTAATTCAGAAAGATAGCACCATCGATCAATAGTTTAAAAAGAAAGATCATCATACGAAATATTCTTTCGATATATCAAAAGCAGATGACATAGTTAATTATTTGTTAACAACACAGTTTCTGGAATTGCCTAAGGGAATTAAGATCCCAACTTCAGAAGAAATAAAAGGCAAAATGTACTGTAAATGGCATAATTCTTGGTCTCATTCAAGTAAAAATTGCATTGTTTTTCGAAACAAGATTCAAGAGCAGATTTGGAAATGAAGATTGAAATTCCCAGTCAAGTCAAAGAAGGCAATGAGGATTGACATTGATCCATTTCCAAAAATCAAAGAAGCAACGACCAATGTTGGCATACCAGACTTCCTTGTTCAAAATGTGGAAAAGGGCATGTCTTTGAAGGAATTGGATGAGGTCAATATGCAAATGCATGTAGCTAGCCAGGCTGCCTTGAAAAAGAACATATAGCGTTCCCCAACCAGTGGGAAAAGCTTCGAAGGCTAGGGAAACGGCTTTAATGAAGAAATGTTAGATGATGAATCCCTCGAAGCAGCTATCATCCAGCGAATGTGCCCTAGGTGCAGGCTGAGTTACAAATGGCTAAAAGGGCTTCCAATGATCTGCAAAGAGACCATAGACCAGTCAATACCTACAACAAGGGAGCGTACTTAAGGAACCTTACCCAGTAACCATCCTTAGTTAAAACACCAAATGCCAGAAATCTATCGAAGGGCAAAAGACCCTGGTATGAGACTAGGCCACCAAACTACTACAGAATGGCCAACAAGACTATAAACAAGCCTGAGCTTGGCCCAAAATAGGGGATCAAGGCCAATGATTCACCTTCGAAGACAAAAGCAGCAGGCCCAATAGTCGACTTAGTGAGTTTATGGGCGCTAAGAGTACCAGATTGGTTTGTCATACAAAATAAACCTAAAATAATACCAACCCAAGGGAAGGTTTTTGCAAGCAGGGATAGGATGATTAAGCCTCCTTTTATGGCCCCAAACAACTTGGTTTTACTCAAAAATTCAAAGACAAAGGAACCAGTGTTATCTCTTGATCTTAGAGGAGAAAAATCCAATGAAGGTTCATTCAATACCAAAGGGATCTTAAGGGAGCTAGTGAGGGCACCTCTTTGGTGCAATCAAGAGGTCAAGTGGAAAAGGATTCAAAGCCTATTCCTAAGATCAACAGAAGTGCCAGCAGAGAGAAATTGGTTAAGGTTCATGCTGAACTAAAAACCAAAGAAAGGTCAAGTTTGGCGAGCCTCGAAAAGGCCTTAATGGAAAGTAATGATGATGATAAGATAGACGAAGGAACTAAACAAGGCCAGGAACAAGTATTGGCTAAAGAAGATGTGTTCGAAGCCTTCATGGCTGAACAACCAGTGTTTGTATTCAAGACAGACCAACAACAGACTGCTGTTAAGGAGCCCATCAACTTAGAAGTTCCAGAATTTAGTATGGAAGATGCATCCCAGGCATCTGGCCAAGCCAACATAGAAGGGGAGCAGATACAGTCAGTGGTACAGTTAGGTTCATTCTCCTCAACGCCAATCAATATAGTGTACGTACTCCTCAAGAATTTCAGGCGGAAGAAGAAAATCAGCAAGGGTATGAGGATGAGCCCATAGAAGTTTCCAACAGAGACTCACAAGCCAGCATAGTCCAAGATGAGTCTGAAGTTGCCAGGCCGATGGAGACTGATGAAGAAAATAAAGAGGTAAGCATAGTCACCTTATCATACCTCTTCAAATATCCCACATCATCAATGACTCAATATGTTAAGCCTTTATACATTAAGGCATACTTTGATGGGATAGAAATGAACAGGGTACTAGTGGATAATGGAGCAGTAGTAAATCTACTTCCTCATTCATCTTTAAAAAAGTTAGGGAAAATGAATCCCAGGTTGATTCCAATAAGCACAACCATTGCTGATTTTGCTGGGGACAAACAGATGGCCCAAGGCATATTACCCATTAATTTGAGTGTATGAATAAGAGATTGTGTGACTGCCTTTTTTGCCATAGACAACAATGCCAAATATAATCCTTGGCTTGGTAGAGATTGGATCCACACCAACAAATGTGTGCCCTCCTCTTTATATCAGAAGGTGATGATAGTTTTGAGCAATGTGGAGACAGAGAAGATAAATGCAAGCCCACAGCCCTTCATTGCTTATGCGGATTTCACAGAAGCAAAGTTGTATACCGAAGGGTTGGTTCCACTAAGCATACTAAGGAAACCTGATGGAACAGTCGAAGTGATGGCTGATGAAGAGTTAGCACACCTAAAACATTTGGTACAAGAGAGTGATGATGATGAATATGACTACACTATCAACGATACCAACAATTCCTGGTTGTAGACAGGAGGATTAAGAAGCCAGACCTTTGGCTTTGGTAAAGTTCTTCACATTGGACATTAAGGCAATAGTCTAGAAGGTTCAGAAGGAAAAAAGAAAAACCATGATGATTGACTGCTGCAAATATGAGCAACAAGAGGCCAAACCGTGGGCTCTAAGCAAATATTGTGCATTGGACATTGAGACTAAAGTCCAGGAGATACAGGAAGAAGAGGCTCTATGGACAGACTTTGTATATGAAGAAGAAAGCAAAGAGGCTGAGCTAGGAAAGGTTGTGATAGATCAGGATGAAAGGGTTGTTTCAAAGCCCGCAGAAGCTGAAGAAGAGACAATAGTAAGCACTCATATGCAAGATCCATTAGAGGAGATCAATCTAGGCGATGCATCAGTACAGCAGCTATCTATATAAGTTCCTGGTTGGATCCTATAGCTAGGAACCTGTTATTAGCCCTGTTAAAAGAATATATAGATTGCTTTGCTTGGTCCTACAATGATTTGCCTGGATTGGATAGGTCATTAGTCGAACATAGACTTCCAATTAAGCCAATTTTAAACCATACAAGCAGAAGCCTAGACGAATGAGTCCTAAAGTGATTCAAAAGGTGACGGAGGAGATTGCTAGTCTTCTCAAGGCAAGCTTCATCAGAATCACCAAATATGTTGAATGGTTATCCAACATAGTGCTTGTGATTAAGAAGAATGGCAAATTGATGGTATGTATTGATTTCAGAAATCTAAACTTGGCAACTCCAAAAGATGAGTACCCCATGTCTATAGTGGATTTGCTGATAGATAGTTCAGCAAGACACGGGATCTTGTTAATGATGGATGGCCATTCTGGCTACAACCAAATATGCATAGTAGATAAGGATGTTCACAAGACAGCTTTCAGGTGTCCTGGGAACATTGGGACCTTCGAATGGGTTAAAATGCCATTTGGTTTAAAGAATGCTGAAGCAACATATCAAAGAGTAATGAACACCATCTTCCATGATCTCATTGGAGGATACTTGAAGTGTTACATTGATGATATTGTGGTAAAATCTCAGTCTATGGAAGAGCATTTAGTCCAAGTTAATTTCTTAGAGTGTTATTTGCAAAAATTTCTTGGTCAGGTTAATTTTCTTCGAAGGTTTTTTCTAGCACTACTGGGAAGACTAAAGCTTTTTCTTCTTTGTTGAAGTTAAAAAATGAAGAAGACTTTAGGTGGACAGCAAAGCCTCAAGTTGCTTTCGAAGGAATAAAAGCCTACTTAGCCAAACCTCTAGTGCTGATGTCACCAATAAAGGACAGACCTTTGAAGTTATACATTACTGCAATTGAAGAATCATTATGAGTCTTTTTAGCTCAGGACAATGAAAAAGGCAAGGAACAAGCAGTATATTACGTTAGTAGGTTTTTAAACTCTTGTGAATGTAAATACTAAGTTGTTGAAAAGTTGTGTTTACCCCTGTACTGTGCAGCAATAAAATTGAGATATTATCTTCTATCCACTATTGTCTTGGTAATTGCAACCACAGATTTGGTTAAACACATGTTATCTAGACCTATATTAAGAGGAAGAATAAAAAAATGGATTTTGATTTTGTTAGAGTTTCATTTGGAATATGTTCCTCAAAAGGCAGTAAAATGACAGGTATTGGCTAATTTTCTAGCTAATCATCCATGCCAATCAGAGTGTCAAGAAACAATGGATCTTGATACAGCAGATTTAGAGCCATGTCAAATGTGGTTTGATGGATCAAAGGCTAATGGTCTAGTGGGAATAGGTGTTATGATTAAATCACCCCAAGGAATAGAAACCACACATGGTTTCAGAATTGATGAAATTACTTGTTCCAATAATCCAGTTGAATACAAAGCCTTGATTATTGAACTTGAGATACTTATTGGTTTATAGGCTCATGCAGTTGATATATTCGAAAATTTTCAATTGGTAATTAATCAAGTAAAAGGAATTTTTAAATGTCAAAATGCAAGTATGTTGCCATACTATGTTGTTGTTGTACATTTGCTCTCTCATTTCCAAGTGGCAGATATGACTTATATCCTAAGATTCATGAACCACAGGCTAATAATGTGGCCCAGAAAGCTTCGAATTTCAAAAGAAATGATAATGGTACTCAAATAGACATGGGCCAAGCAACATATCAGAAGTTGATACCACCTCTAGCAAAATGGGGTTTATTAGTAGAAGCCAATCAGAATAACTTAGAGGAGCAGGATTGGAGACATCCAATCATCCAGTATTTGACTGGCCTATTTTCGAAGGCCAGCAGAAAGCTTAAGTTACAATCTATGCAATTTATAATGTATGGAAATGCTCTTTACAAAGGAGGGGCAAATGGTCTCTTATTAGAGTGTTCGGGAACAAAAGAAACATTAACTGCCATGACTGAGATACATGAGGGCATTTATGGTGCTCACCAGCCTGGGGTTAAGATAAGATGGCTGCTTTGAAGGCATTCTTATTACTAGCCAACCATCCTTAAAGATTGCATAGAGTATGCAAAAGGTTGCCAAGCATGCCAAATGCATGGTATGATAAGACATATTCCAATAACTGATCTACATGTAATGGTGAAGTCTTGGCCAATTAGAGGATGGGCAATGGATGTGATAGGGAAAATTTACCCATCTTCTTCAAAACAACAATGTTTCATTTTAGTAGCTACAAACTACTTTACAAAGTGGGTTGAGGCTAAGCCCTATAAAATAGTGGATCAGACAGAAGTAATTGATTTCATCAAAGAATTGATTCACAGGTTTGGTATTCAACAAACCATAACTGTGGATAATGAGACTGTGTTTGATGGAAAGCTAGTAAAAGCTTTCACAGCAGAGTTTGGGATTAGTCTAATTAATTCCACCCCTATTATGCACATGCAAATGGCTAAGCAGAGTCATCGAACAAATCCTTGAAAAAAAGAATACAGAGGGTTGTTGAGGACAATCCAAGAGATTGGCATAATTTACAGTTAGATGTATTATGGGCTTATAGGATTTCTCAAAGATCAAGCACGAGAATTACCCCTTATGCCTTGGTATATGGGCATGATGCAATATTACTTGTTGAAATCAATATAAATCTTTAAGGGTCAAATGTCAGGATCATCTAAGTACTGATCAGTATCATCAAAGCATGTGTTTGAAATTGAAAAATGTAGATGAGACCATAATTTTGGCACTAAAAAACATCCTTTTACAAAAGAGGAAAGCAACCAAAAGTTATAATAAAAGGGTCCAACACCTTAGTTTTGATAAAGGGGACTTGGTTTGGAAAACAATACTTCCAGTGGACATTAAAAGCCACAAGTTTGGCAAGTAGTCACCTAATTGGGAGGGGCCATACCAAGTCCATAGAGTCTTGCCTGGGGGGGCCTACCATTTGAAGAACCTAAATGGATATGTACATCCTAGAAAAATTAATGGTAAGTATTTGAAGCATTATTACTCAACTGTGTGGGAAACATGAGTATAGGATCATCATACAAAGCATAAACAAGAGATAATAACACACTTAGGTAAATAAGAATATTTAATTTCATAATGAATCAAGTACATTCTGCCACAATTTGGCCCAAAATTCATTACAATGTCTCTATTGTTCCCTTACAATGAGTTCTTTACTTCTAAGGATTGGGAACAGTTGAATGGCAATGTTCATCTCCTACTTGCGGTTGGATAGCCCGTGATGAGAGAAATGTAATTTATGTGCATTCTGCTCCAAGGCCAGGTTGACTGCTGCTAGCTCCTTCTCTAATGCTGCCTTTATATGTAGTAACTGAGCTTGGAGCTGTGTGGTGGAAGAGTGTTGTCCCTTCAGTATTGAAACTTCAGAGTAAACATAAGAAACAAACTCCTTGTCCTTTAGGAATTCTTTCTTTGCAACCTTGGCCAGTTGATGGATATTGACATAGAATTTGATGGTTGCTGTTGCCTAAGACAAATGGCCTTTGAAGGAAACATTAGTCTGCTCAAAGAATTGGCAGCATTTGAGGAACCCATTCTTGATGGTTGGTTTTGCTAAAGTTTTGAATGAAACCCATGTAAAAGTCCTAATCAACTCCAAACAGACATCTAAATCCACTTGAGGAAGAGGGATGGTGGATTCAGTAGCGGAAGAGCCTCCAATTATATCCAAAAATAAGTCAGCTAGATCCAATGGCTTAGCCTCACTACTAGATGGAGGCACTGGTGTAGATATGCCAAATAAGCTTACTAGTTGGGCTTCGAAGATGTCCATCTCTTCCTCTAACAAATGTAGTGTGGATGAGCCACTAAGTGGATGCTAAAGTGATTGTTGGAGAAGAATGAAAGGAGGATGCCCCAGCAGCATCAATGGTCTTAGCTACCAACAGGTCCAAAGACTGGAGCAGGGCATTAAAGAAAGTGTTAGTGGGGTGCTAGTGCCATCTCTAAAGGTACTAACTGCTGGTCTAAAAGATGGAGTAACAGGTGTACTCTCATAAGGTAAACGATTGGCTAGGACCATAGGAAGTGTGGAAATAGGCAAAGGAGAGAAAATGGTCACCAGAGGCTAATTAAGAAATACGACAGGGTTAGGAGAAGAAGAAGAAGAAATAATGACTGGCAAATCAAGCTTGAAGGAAATCAAGGAACATGCCATAGGGAGTGTAGAGACAGGGATTGGAAATATCATCTGTAATGGCTCTACACTCATTGGAAAGTCGGTATCTGCTTTTCCTTTTCCTTTCAAGGTCCTCTGCAAATTTGCAAAGCTCAAGAATGGTCCTTCGGTGTTTGGTGGAGGAGAAGCAGAAGGCAGCAGAGAAAATATAGGCAAACTAGCTGCTACATATCAAAAGAAAAAAAGTATAAAACAAAGATGAAAAGGTAAATCAAAACTAGAAGTGTTGACAGAAGCAAGAAGAGTTACCAGCAGTTGTAGTAATGATAGTTGGAGAGCTGGGAAGGGTGTGATGTTCAGCAACTTTGAGCTTCCTTGCAACCTCCTATTGTGTTGCCCTGACAACAGCAACCTCTTTCTTTAAAATTTTCTGCTGCCTCTTCTTCTCAGATCTTTTAAATACGAGGACCTCCTTGGCCTGCTCTTGTTCTACTGCCTTAGCAGCTGCTTCATGAACCGCATCTATAGGAAGTTGGGTAGTAGGGGAAGGTGGCATTTTCCTTCTCTTCAAAGGGGCTTCTTCTTCTTTTTTTATTTTTGAGGGGAATTTAAGGGCTTCCTCCACATGCTTGAGTCTAATATGGGCCTTTCTTTTCTGTTGCTTGCCCTTCAGTGTGGCCAAAATTTGTGCCCTTTGAGATAATGTCTCATACGAAGTCCTTGTAACAATAAAAGGAGCTTTAAGTAAAAGAATAGTATAAAGGAAGGAAAGGAAATGCAAGAAAAAGGACATCCTAGATACTTTTTTTTGCAACAACCCTAGTAGTTCTGGGTGAAAGGGTTGCAGTGCGGGCAGAAGTAATGGTGATGTTAGCCTCTTTGGATTTGGCTTGCCCACCCTGGGATAACAGATCCAAATTCTGTAATAAATTCAGGGTAAGGACAGCAAGCTGCACCTCCATGTTAACAGACCACCAGTTCTTGAACCTGATCATGGCCCTGCTATAGCTAGTGAAAGGCACAAATTCAAAGGTGGAAAGATCTCTTCTGAACTTGACTACTGCTTCATCCAGCCTAGATTTTGGTACCTTCAAGTCTCTGGTGTCAAGATCAGGGTTGAAGCGGTTGCAGAGTGGAACAGAAATCCCTTGGCTAAGCCCAAATTGTCTTGCAAATTGGGCAAGGCATTTGGCTTCGGAGAAACACTTGTAAGCTCTGGGATTCAAAGTCCTAATAAAGAGTTCCCTCGGCAGTAGAATGGAGGCCCACATGTCCTTATGAATAGGCTACGAGCAAATGGAGTCAACCGAAAAATCCCTCAACCAAGCTGGCCCCACAGCAACATCGAAAGGGCAAAAAAATGAGGGCCGAACAACTAGGGGTAATTGATGAAAGAAGAATAGTATACAAAATTGGATGGATATAGAGACACTCTAGCATATTTCTCTTCGTAGGTAGTAGGATCTTGTACTAGAAATCTTAAGCTACGGAAGTGGAGGTCAGTAAAGTATGCAAAAAGCTAGAGTTGGAGGATATAAATTAGACCCCTTGATTAGGCTCTAGAGGCCTCTTACAAAATTGGGAATAGACCCTGTATACATGGCCCAGAACATAGAGAGCCAAGGCTATTCTTTTCCTCAAAGCCAGAGCCTTGGCAAGGGGGACAAATTTAGGCATTATCATTCGGGAAAAAGTGCAAAAAAGAAATTTATAGAGCCAGTAAAGAATGAAAAAAAAAAGCTCACGATCGGTCATATGACCTTCCTTCTTATTTTCACAAGTTATGAAGTCACTATAAGAAGAATTAGAAGGAGGAATGGAGAAGGAGACCTTAAGGTCTGGATAGTAAGGGCCAAAAGTGCCACCAACAGGTGAAGGCCCTAGAAGATGGCACATGTCAAGAATGGTGGGAGCCATCATGCCACACCGAAATTGGAAAAAATTGAAGGCAAGATTCCAAAAGCAAAAAGCAGTGGGGATAAGGAAAGGATCGTTAGGAATGATAAACCTTGAGAGTCGAAGGGTATCAAGAATGCGGAGGTCAGTCTAGTTCCCGAGCTCTAACTACTCTGTCATATCACTCTTCCCACTCAGTCTTCAAGGTGGGCCGCCATGGTGAGGTCAGTTAACCCTCCAACTTCCCCAATTATAGCTTCCTTCGTAGAGTAGGTAATGTTCTTCCAAGCGTGGGTATAATGGAGGAAATGTAGCATGGGCCTCCTTGAAAATGTGGCCAAGAATGTATTCCCCTCGAGTGTGGTGACGAGGAACGAAGATCCGTCCATCAATCGTACTTTGATCCTCTGGTGCCTGGTATTTGGTTATCTCGTCATTGATACATCTCCTCAAAGCCACTAAGGGACGTAAGTGCTCAACAACTAGTACTTTCGAGGAAGAAGAGGTCATTAGTAAGAGATTAAAAGGAGGGTGCAGAGAGTGGGTATGAGAAGGGCAAGGAGTCGAAGCTAACAACAATGGAAGTAAGAGCGAAAGACTGGACAAGCGAATAGGTAAGAGCGCGAGAAATTGGGGCTTTAAACCTTTCGGTCCAAAATTACTCATTCAACCTAACTGGTCAAGTAGGCCCAAGTTAAATGATTGGTTATTTTGACCCATGTGGGATTAAGACCTTTATTTTAAAAACACAATAAAGAAAGCTTCCTTCAAAGCAGCATCATGTTACCGTATGAGAGAGGGAAATATGTTTCAAATTGTTCAATTGGCTTCGAAGGCACTTGCTAAAATTTTGAAGTTTATGCCTTAAACTCAAGTGGAGTTAGGACTTGTCTACTTCGAGAGTTTTAAAAGTATGCTCCTAGGCTTTCTCTCAAAAAAAATTTCTCTCGAAGGAGTATTTTTTAGTACAGGTTTTTTACTTGGTTTGGCTTCTAAGTAAGTGGGCACTATGAGGCCAGTAGTTGATGAAGTGGTATGAAAGTTTTAAAGACCAAAAGACTTACCCATATATGAAAGTCCTTTTTTCTTTTTTTGAACTTTCTACTAAGACAGAGCCCTTTGAATGAGGATATTTTCACTTTTAAAGGGGAACTCTATGCTGTGAAACACTTAAACCAGGTTTCGAAACAAGATTCGTTACTTTGAAGCTGCTATTTATAGATTATGTGAACAAAGTGAAGGATAAAGTTAAATTAACTATGCAATTGGAATATAAAAGCCTAATTTTATTGATGTAAGCATTTACATTGGGAGAGCTTATTTGGTTACATTCTCAATTTCATAAAAGTAAGGAATAGACAAAGTTACAAGGTCATGAAACTTTATCCAGTAAAATTCAATAAACACATATTCCTTTTCTAATCTTTCCTCTATCCTATCTAATTTCGTTTATCTAATTGGTAAGCCCTTATTTGGTAGAAGAGTTGTTGGGCCTTCATCTCAAATTCTATTTGTTTAAAGGCTTTTTCCACTTCATCCATCTCACCCATCCCATGCATATCACCCATATTGGTATCTTCTCCGTACTCTGAGTCCTGGTTCTTGAAGTCTTCATACTCTTCAAGAAGATTCTCTACCTCATATTGGGTTTGAATGCGAATAGCAGAGATCTCCTCTAATGATTCACTACTAGCTAAAGCATTTTTGTGCAAGTTAAGTAGTAGGGGGAGTTGAACCAAGAAAGTGTGGAGCTCTGCTTGGGCCACAGGGTTAAAGATATGGCTTCAAGAGACAATATCACAAGCCCATAAAAGGTTCTTGTAAGGGGTGTGGTCTCGAAGGACTTCGAAAGATAAATGTGAAAATGCAACAAGTAAAGTCTAGGCTTTATACTGCTGATAAGCAGTTGAAGAAACTGGAGCCTGATAAGGAGCGAAATGCTAGCTTTCGAAGATAGTGAGTTTTAATTCTTTAATCCAATTAGGATTAGGAGGAAGAGAATGAGCAGTTAGGTCCCCTCTAAAAAAAGATGGAAACTGAGGCTCATTTACACACTCTAGCCAGTCAGAAGAGCAAAGTTTTGCATTCTTGGCTAAAAGTGAGGGGCTCATTTCCAAAGCCTCAATAGAGTGAGGTGTCTTTCGCACTATTTTTGTCGGCAAGGTACAGGTATACCACGTCGAAAGCAAGTTGTCTTTGAGGGAGCGAAGATGGTCGAATGGGATATATGGATGTACCATAGAGCTGCGCGAAGATGGAGGAATCACAGTAGGGTCATCGAATTTAGCAAATCGGTGGTGCATTTGCTCCCTTGTTTGAGGTTGGGTTGGTATTGACCAAGCGTTCTAACCAGTATTCCCAGTAGAAGAGGAGGCAACTTTATCCCATGCATAAGGTTTTTGAGCAGAGGAAGAGCTTCCAAGATCCATTTGGGCAAGTTTTTGGTCTAAAGGCTCGTTTTTTGCAAAAGTCTCCATAACTTGTATAAATGGAAGAGGATAAATATGGCCAATAAAATGCATGGAAGTTCTTTTGATCATCATTGTCCAAAAACTTTTCATATGCTTGATCAATGAAAGAGAGAGATGGATTCTCCATCAAAGATGTATCAGTCCTTTCGTTTGCACAGATAGTTGAGGTAGATTTTAAGCACAAGAGAGAATTAAATAAAGTTCAGTGTTTTGAACATTGCTTGGAAACGGTTACACTTTTAGAATAAACAAATTCCATGCACGTCCTAGGACATGGGCAAAACGCATTGATCCACTAATATTACCAAGAATTAGCTATATTAGTGCGGGGGGTACTGTTGGCTATATATTTTGTAAAGGCTTATTGCAGCCTAACACGTGGATCATAAAGGTCAAATTGGGGAATCAGTGAAAGTCTCCAATCATCAACAGATGCGTGTCAATTTATAGCAAAGACAACGGATCCACGAGACATGGGAACAGTCAAGATGTCCAAAGTGACGTGGCCAAAACGGTTGCTTACAGTTTAAATTCAAAATTAGGAGGGAAACCCAACCACGAGAGTGGAATAGTGGAAGTAAACTATTCAGAACCACACTCAATGATCATAGAGATCATTTTGACAGTTATCACCTACTTCGACGGTTATCAACCACTTCGACAATTATCTTCAGAGCCTATAAATAGAGGAGAATGTTGATGATGCAAGGACCCAGAACCAAATCCAGAAACCAGTTTATTTACTTTATATTTTCAATCTTTTAAATTCCAACCTTTACATTCCTATATCGCACTTCAAATTCCTAGGATAAATTCTAAGTTAGTCTATTGTTGCAATTCCCTTCAAAGTTGTAAAAGTGTGAAGGCACTATTGTAAGCACTTGTTTATTTAATGAAGTTTGATCAGGCAACTATTTCGCTTCTTCCATTACTTCGATTAAGTCTTCTTAAATTTCTCCTAAAAAGCTAAGCCACTACTAAAGTTCTTTTCATAAAGACTGAGAGAACTTCGAAGCAATCGTCTAATTAATTGGTTGGCATTTATTAACTTCTGTAAGGACTTATTGATCTTTGCTGGTACGCTCGAATTACATTTCTAACCTTCGAAAGCCAAAAAAGCGAACAATATTATTAGTACATATAGGGTTTGTTTGGTTTGTATCTCAAGATATAATTTTTGAGAAAAAATTTTAAAATTTTGTTTGATTCAAATTTTTTGAAAAAAAAAAATTTAAATCACTTTCTCTCTCTCATCTCTCCTTCTCAATAATTTTTTCTCTCACATACATTTACTCAACTACAACAAATTATCAAATCATTCCAAAAACTCCAAAACTATTTTCAAAATATACAATCAAACAAACCCAAAAAAAAAATTCTAAATTCTTTCTCCAAATTTTTTGTTGAAAATTTATCTCAAAACACAAATCAAACGCACTCATAGAAAAGAAAAGTATAGATTTCCTATCCTCTTGTTGGATAAATGAAGGAGAAAATAAGGAAAAAGAAAATGATTTTTTTCCTATTTTATTTTATTAAACTACATAAAAGTAAAGAAAGTAAATTATTATATTTAATATTACCAAAATAATCATTTATGAGTGTTAAATTTTTTTTATTTCTTTCTATATATAAAAGGGTAATTTTGGTATTCATAAAATAATAATTTGTTGATTTCTTTTCTCTCTCTATCCCTCCACTTCTGAAGAGATTTAAAATGAGTTTCTTTCTATTTCATTCCATTCCTCTTCTCTTTATCAATCCAAACAGGTGATTTGAAGCAAGAGAATTTTTTTTCCCTTGCCCAATCACTCAATCCAAATGAGTCGCTAAATGTTGGATATAATGGTCACGATATCAATTAATTAATGAGAGATTTTACATTGTAATAGTAGAGACTGTACAATTAAATTGTTGGATTAAATGTGACCACATCATAATATGGTGTGCCTCTTCATACTTGATCATTTCCAATTAATAGGTGTATATCTTCCCGCAAGAAAACAAAATGATCTAGTAAGTCAAATTTGAACTCAATGGGTGCATTGTTTCCAAAGGTTATGACCTTTAGCAAACGGGTGCCATTGTGGTTATAAATACCAAGCTGAATGTTTTCATTTGATGCATTCAAATCTATTGTAAAACCAACATTTCAAGACCCAGACTTTGTTTCCGGATTATTTTGTCTTGCGTGATAAATACTCTCACGGGATCACCGTTCACTTAGCCATTGTAAGTTTATCTTTCAGTGGTATCAGAGCAAGGTTACATATTATTGCATATGTCGAAATATAGTCCGAAAGAACAAAAATTTTCCGAACTCTTTTTACCAAGAATTTAGAAAATCATTGATCGTCAATCTTTGGCATTGGTTAATTCAGTTTGTTTATTTAATCATCACCACCGTATTGTATTTCCAAAAAACTATCCGAAGAAAATAATTGTTGGTGGTGCTATTGTTCCAAACCTTGCCGAAAGTGAGTCCGAATTACACCGTTGGAAACAATTTTATAAAATATATTTCAGTTCAAATTGGGTCTCCAAATTGGCACCATCTTCTTCCTCACAGAATTTTGATCATAGTGGTGAAATTCGTTGTGAAAAAGGGTGAAAATTTGATCTACAAAGTTCGAATTTCAGTGTGTGGTCGCCGACTCCTATCACCGGAGAAGACAACCTGTGTAATAATACTGTAGAAGACACAATTCAGGAAATTCAAATAGTTGGGCCAAAAACAAAATCAATTAAAAGGGGCCCAAAAATAAGAGTAACTACAAGAAAATCAATTCCTTTGGGCTGCAAAATTAAAAAGACATTTTTTGGGCTAATCCAGGAATCAGCCCAAGTCAGTCAGAAGGAGCCCAGCAGCCCAAGGCCTCAAGGATCACCCAGCCCAACGACGCAGCCCAAAGCCGCGGCCCAGCATCTCGCGCCCAGATCAGCGCGTTGACCCTCTGCACCCAGACCCGCATCTGTCTGCTCTGCTTGACCCACATTCTGACCTGCGTGTTGACCCATGCATTGACCGGCGGTTCACGCTGGTTCGGTCTCAGCCGGTCCAGCACAGTACTTAGACCGGCAGCAGCCTGGTCCAATTGGTTTTTTGGCTCGTTCTCGCTCATTTCAAGGTCGTTTTCAGTCATTCAAAAGCCAAAATTTCCAAAATTCTTCTAAGAATTTTTCCGTGGATCGTTGTACTAAATTTTCTGAAAACAAAATTCAAGGAGGCTATCCAAGGGTGTTACCAAGGAAAACATCCAAAGACACATTGTTTAAAAGGCACCATTGTGTTCCTTGGGCTCATAATTATTATTACAATACTCATAAGCAAAGTGTTGGGTTTAAAAGGCTATTGGGTTTTCATCATTCTTCTTACTCAAGGCAACAGAACCGTTCTATTCCTTCACATCATCTTCATCACAGGGGCTGATTCAACAACTACAAGGCTTATCCTTATTAAGACCTATTGTTGTCTTTATTTTTGCTTACTTTTAATTTTTATTTTAGTATTGTAATATTCACATTTGAATTTTCATATTCACATTTGAATTTTCATAGTAACACATTTTGTTTTTAATATGGCTATTAAAAATACCATGGATTCTTCAAGAATCGAGATGCTTAATGCAAATAATTTCCGAGCATGGAAACGCCACATTTATTATCTTCTTACACATGAGAAAACATTGCATACTTTATCCACTTCTAAACCAGATGATGATTCTAGTTGGTTCCAAAATAAATGGATAGAAGATGATGCAATGGCAAAGGCAACTATGTTACATAATATGAAAGATAATATTATTTCACTTTTTGAAGAACATGAAACTGCAAGACAACTAATGGAAGCACTAGAAAGTAAGTATGGAGTTCGATCGGATACTCAAATTCAATTGCTCTTGGGAAAATATAATAACACTCGTATGAGTGATAATGATAGTGTTGGTGATCATGTTAATCAAATGGAATTAATTGCTAAAGAATTATCCAACACTGGTCACGCTTTGTCGGACAAGATGCAAGTAACTACCATACTTAATAGTCTTCCATTGTCTTGGGATCATGTTATCACATCTCTAACTCATAGCGGACGAGAGATTTCAATGGTAACATTGTCTGTATTCTTAATTTTGGAAAAAGAAAGAATGAAGCGCATGTGTAAAGAAGGATTGTCTTCTAACTTGTTGATGGCACAATCTTCACCACAACCACAGAATAATACCCACACACCATTCAACAAGAAAAAGACGACTTCTTTCAAGAAAAAATGGAAGAAGGGATTTCAGAAAGGATGAAAGAAACCGCCAGAATGGAAAAAACAATATCACAAGCATCAGATAGGCCCATGTTACAAGTGCGGTCAAAAAGGTCATATCAAAGCCAATTGTCCTCAGAAGAAGCAGAAAATGGATCATAACCTTGTTGCCATGACAAATTTTGAAGCAGTGGTGCTTGAACCTTCATCAAATTCATGGTGGATTGATTCTGCTGCAACTAGGCATATTGTGCAAAATAAAGACATGTTTGTGGAGTTTACTGAAAAGAAGGTTGGTGAACACAGAATTTACATGGGCAACAACTCCTATAGTGATGTTTTGGGCATCGGCAATTGTCAATTCTCTATTAATGGAACTTCTATTGTGCTTCATGATGTGCTTTATGTACCTACCATTCGGCGAAATTTAATTTCAGTTCCGGTGTTAACTCAAAAAGGTTTTGAGATTACTTTTAAGTTTAACACAGTATTGATTAAGAAAGGAAGTGTATTAGTGAAAGGTGTAAGAGTAAATGACATGCACTCTCTTCCTATTGATAATAAAGTATGTATTTCTGATTATTTGCATGTTTCTACTAGTAATAGTTCTTATTTGTGGCATTTAAGGTTAGGTCACATTAATAAAAATAAAATGTCTTGAATGTTTAAAAGTGGCTTATTGCCTAAAGTATGTTCTGATGATTTTGATATATGTGAACAATGTATCAAAGGCAAAATGACTAGCAAGCCATTTTTTAAATATTGGAAATCATCAGAATTACTCGAAATAATTCATTCGGACATTTGTGGGCCTTTAAGAACTAAAACTCATCGAGGCATGGAATACTTTATTACTTTCACTGATGATTATTCAAGATATGGACATATCTACCTTCTTAAACACAAATCAGAAACAATTGAAAAGTTTAAGGAATATAAATTAGAAGTAGAAAAGCAACTTGGTCGGTCCATTAAACACTTGAATAATGATAGAGGTGGCGAATATGAAGCTATGGATTCTTTCTGCAAGGAGAATGGCATAATACATTTGTTTACAATGCCATATACACCACAACAAAATGGGGTCCCAGAAAGACGAAATCGTACTTTCATGAAAATGACAAGGTCTATGATGGCTCATGCTGATCTTCCTATTCATTTTTTAGGGGAAGCCTTGTCCACCGCTGCGTACATATTAAATAGAGTCGAAACAAAAGCCAAACCTCTAACTCCTTATGAATGCTGGCATGGAACTAAACCAAATATTCACAATCTCAAAGTTTGGGGATGTAAGGCACATGTACTTATTCCCAAACCTTTAAGGGATAAATTGGGAAGCAAAACTTGGGAATGCAAGTTTATTGGTTATGTCGAAAATAGGAGTAGTTATCGTTTTTACCATCCCGAACGTGGATTGATAGAAAACCGAGATGTTATTTTTCTTGAATCCACTGATCTTGTTACTCCTATTGAACAAATTGAATTGCTCTCTGAAGTATCTTAGGATTCTTCTCTTCCTTTTTTGTCACACAGTCCACATATTCACCTCGAACCATCAAATAATGGAAGCAAACACAAATTACTTGACGTTGTTTTACCTGCTTCGAATTCTGAGATAAGTGGGAGTAAGAGAGCAAGACGTCTATCTACGGTTTTGAAAGATTATTATGTTTTTCAAGTTGAAGAACTTAATAACTTAGTAGATGATCCTACTAGTTATAATGAAGCAATGTGTAGCAGTGATGCTACACAATGGCTTGAGGCAATGAATGAAGAACTTGACTCGATCAAGAAAAATGATGTTTGGGAATTAACCAATCTTCCGAATAGAAGAAAACCCATTGGTTGCAAATGGGTTCTTAAAAAGAAATTCAAAATAGATGGAACTTTGGAGAAATACAAGGCCAGGTTAGTAGCCAAGGGATTCACTCAACAACCTAGAATAAACTTCGTAGATACATATTATCCTGTTGCAAAATTTGCCTCAATAAGGATTCTAATGGCGGTAGTAGCCAGGATGGATTTGGAATTGCATCAATTAGATGTTAAAACTGCTTTTCTCAATGGAGAATTAAAAGAGGAAATTTATATGAAGCAACTTGATGGTTTCCAGAACCAAGGCAACAAGGATAAAGTCTACAAGTTGAAGAAATCTTTATATGGACTTAAACAATCTTCAAGACAATAGTACTGAAATTCCACCAAGCCATTTTAGAAATAGGCTATGTTGTAAGTCCGTTACATCACTGTGTTTATATCTGGAAAAATGATGACAAGTTAGCAATATTGTCTTTATACATGGATGACATATTGTTAACAGGAAATTGTCCAGATATGGTTATAAAAACCAAAAATTTCTTGGCATCTAGATTTGAAATGAAAGACATAGGTCTTGCAACCTATGTTCTAGGAATTAAAATTTCAAGAGATAGAAATTCAAAATTATTATATCTAGATCAAGAGAAATATCTAGACAAGGTGCTTAAAAGATTTAATATGGATAACTGCAATTCTTTAAGTACGTCTGTTTGCAAGGGACAAAGTCTTAGTAAAAGTATGAGTCCTCAAATTAAGTCTAACGTTGAGGAAATGAGAAATGTCCCGTATGCCCAGGCAGTAGGCAGCCTAATGTATGCTATGACAAGCACAAGACCTGACATCTGTCATGCAGTTGGATTGGTAAGTCGGTTTCAATCCAATCTAGGTAAGGAGCATTGGCAAGCAGTTAAAAGAATATTCAGATATTTAAAAGGCACTAAAAATTTGAAATTATGTTTTGGTTTGTGTGATTTAGACATAAAAGGATACACTGGCGCAGATTTTGCAGGAGATATAGATGATAGAAAATCTACTAATGGTCATGTGTTCTTGTTTGGTGGAACAACAGTTTCTTGGTTAAGTAAGAAACAGAGTTGTGTTGCAAAGTATACTATGGAAGCTGAATACATAGCTTGCAGCACAGCCGTTAGTAATGCGGTCTGGATAAAACGATTTGTTGACAGTTTACAATTAGGTATACCTGCCAGACCTGTCAATATGTTTTGTGACAATCAGTCTGCCATCTCATTAATAAAAAGTAGAGCAAATAGCTCTAAGGGAAAACATATTGATGCAAGTTACCACTATATTCAGGACATAGTGGAGAGAGGTGAAATTAAAGTCAGTTATATACCCTCAGAACAGATGGTGGCTGACCCTATGACCAAAGGGTTGTCTTTGGAATCAGAGAACATGTAGCTAATATGGGATTGAAAAATACCTAGCTAGATGGTTTAACTACTTATATAAGAGCATAGTCAGATGACTCTGGGGACGCCTAGATAACCGATGTTTTGCAACTCTATCTTGCATGGAAACATGTGTTTGGTCAGGTAACAAGATAGAGGAACTGACAAGGTGCGGATATCATAGTTAGCATGAGATGTAAAGTTCATAATATGCAATGTGCTAACTAGATGATATTGTCTGCTTGATCAGAAAAAAGTCATTGATAAGGAGTGTTAAGGAAAACCTTCAGGAATGGGTCTTAAAGGAAGTACTTAACAATAATTTCAGTGCAGGTCGACACATGAAAAATGTATACGGCTGAAGTCGTCAATGGTGATTGGGTATGGACTATGAACCTATCACTGAAAATTGATGTCGTTCACTTGTTATATAGTGAATTGAAGTCATCTGAAATGTGTTGTCAGTGGGAGAACACATTCGTACGGGTGCGGTCAGATTGGTGACAAAAACGTGGGCACGTATGGCCAAGTCACAATCAGACGTCGATTTATGAGGTAATTTCATAGATGAAAGTTGACATGAGGCAAAATTTTGGTACCAAGGTAAACATGCTCAACTTAGGATTTTTCACCTCATTAATTCGGTAATACTGTAATAAATGTGAATGATGGTGTGTGGTAATATCATAATAAATGTGAGTGAAGTGACGAGAAAGAAAAATGATGGTGGAAATAAAAATGAAAAATTCTATTCATTTATAAACATTTATACAAAAAATATCATAAAAATGTTGTGATAGTGATGTTGTAAATATAAATAATATTTATCGGTATTTTGTTTTAAAGTAAAAGGTCACCATTAAGCTATATCATTATGTTTATAAATTTTATATAAATTTTATGTTTGTATATCATCACTCAATAAGAATATGTTCAGGTAGAATTTAATGATGAAAAGTTGGTTTCAACCTGTTTTGCACCGGACAGATTTAGTTATACCCAAACAAATTTAAATCTGCCCATGCAGATTCAAACTGGGTTCAAACAGATATTGCACCTGTTCCAGTTTGAAATCATACTTGTTCAGGTTTGAATTCAAACTTATTCAGTCCTGTAAATACCAAGGCATTCTAGCAGATTTCTACATTCCGAAAATTCATTTTTGTTGCCTTCTTTTTGCTCTCTTGTATCAATTTATTCTTCATATTATTTTAGGAAAAATTTGGTGAGTATAGAACACAGGTTTTTGTTCGCCGTACAAATTGTTTGGAGTGCTACTACAATTTGTGTAGATCATTGTATCCTAGGAGATAGACGCCATTTATCCATAAACATTAAAGCGGGGTGAATCTGTCTTAATGACAGAGCGTCACACACTTGACTTGATCTTTTAAATATTTATTTAGTTCGGTAAAATAAATTCTATAAGTAATTTATTTAATTTTGTTTGATTTGTTTGAAGTTATTTATTTTACACAGAAGATTGTTCCTACACTTTATGTACCCAGCATTCACCGAAATTTAATTTCAGTTTTAGAATTAACCCAAAAGGGTTTTGAGATTAATTTTATGTTTAACACAGTATTGATTAAGAAAGGAAGTGTATTAGTGAAAGGTGTAAGAGTGAATGACATGTACTCTCTTCCTATTGATAATAAAGTATGTATTTCTGATTATTTGCATGTTTCTACTAGCAATAGTTCTTATTTGTGGCATTTAAGGTTAGGTCACATTAATAAAAATAAAATGTCTCGAATGTTTAAAAGTGGCTTATTGCCTAAAGTATATTCTGATGATTTTGATATATGTGAACCATGTATCAAAGGAAAAATGACTAGCAAGCCATTTTTTAAACATTGGAAATCATCAGAATTACTCGAAATAATTCATTCAGACATTTGTGGGCCTTTAAGAACTAAAACTCATCGAGGCATGAAATACTTTATTACTTTCATTGATGATTATTCAAGATATGGACATGTCTACCTTCTTAAACACAAATCAGAAGCAATTGAAAAGTTTAAGGAATATAAATTAGAGGTAGAAAAGCAACTTGGTCAGTTCATTAAACACTTGAATAATGATAGAGGTGGCGAATATGAAGCTATGGATTCTTTCTGCAAGGAGAATGGCATAAAACATTTGTTTACAATGCCATATACACCACAACAAAATGGGGTCGCAGAAAGACGAAATCGTACTCTCATGAAAATGACAAGGTCTATGATGGCTCATGCTGATCTTCCTATTCATTTTTTGGGGGGAAGCCTTGTCCACCGCTGCGTACATATTAAATAGAGTCGAAACAAAAGTCAAACCTCTAACTCCTTATGAATGCTAGCATGGAACTAAACCAAATGTTCACAATCTCAAAGTTTGGGGATGTAAGGCACATGTACTTATTCCCAAACCTTTAAGGGATAAATTGGGAAGCAAAACTTGGCAATGCAAGTTTATTAGTTTTGTTGAAAATGGGAGTGGTTATCGTTTTTACCATCCCGAACGTGGATTGATAGAAAATCGAGATGCTATTTTTCTTGAATCCACTGATCTTGTTACTCCTATTGAACAAATTGAATTGCTCTCTGAAGTATCTCAGGATTCTTCTCTTCCTTTTTTGTCACACAGTCCACATATTCACCTCGAACCATCAAATAGTGGAAGCAAACACAAATTACCTGACGTTGTTTTACCTGTTTCGAATTCTGAGATAAGTGGGAGTAAGAGAGCAAGACGTCCATCTATGGTTTTGAAAGATTATTATGATTTTCAAGTTGAAGAACTTAATAACTTAGTAGATGATCTTACTGGTTATAATGAAGCAATGTGTAGCAGTGATGCTACACAATGGCTTGGGGCAATGAATGAAGAACTTGACTCGATCAAGAAAAATGATGCTTGGGAATTAACCGATATTCCGAATGGAAGAAAAGTCATTGGTTACAAATGGGTTCTTAGAAAGATTTTCAAAATAGATGGAACTTTGGAGAAATACAAGGCCAAGTTAGTAGCCAAGGGATTCACTCAACAATCTAGAATAAACTTCGTAGATATATATTCTCCTGTTGCAAAATTTGCCTCAATAAGGATTCTAATGGCGGTAGTAGCCAAGATGGATTTGGAATTGCATCAATTAGATGTTAAAACTGCTTTTCTCAATGGAGAATTAAAAGATGAAATTTATATGATGCAACCTGATGGTTTCCAGAACCAAGGCAATGAGGATAAAGTCTACAAGTTGAAGAAATCTCTATATGGACTTAAACAATCTTCAAGACAATCGTACTTGAAATTCCACCAAGCCATTTTAGAAATAGGCTATGTTGTAAGTCCATTAGATCACTGTGTTTATATCTGGAAAAATGATGACAAGTTAGCAATATTGTCTTTTTACGTGGATGACATATTGTTAGCAGGAAATTGTCCAGATATGATTATAAAAATCAAAAATTTCTTGGCATCTAGATTTGAAATGAAAGACATGGGTCTTGCAACCTATGTTCTAAGAATTAAAATTCCAATAGATAGAAATTCAAAATTAATATATCTAGATCAAGAGAAATATCTAAACAAGGTGCTTAAAAGATTTAATATGGATAACTGTAATTCTTTAAGTACGCCTGTTTACAAGAGACAAAGTCTTAATAAAAGTATGTGTTCTCAAACTAAGTCTGACGTTAAGGAAATGAGAAATGTCCCGTATGCCCAGGCAGTAGGCAGCCTAATGTATGCTATGACAAGCACAAGACCTGACATCTGTCATGCAGTCGGATTGATAAGTCGGTTTCAATCCAATCTAGGTAAGGAACATTGCAAGCAGTTAAAAGAATATTCAGATATTTAAAAGGCACTAAAAATTTGAAATTATGTTTTGGTTTGTGTGATTTAGACATAAAAGGATACACTGACGCAGATTTTGCAGGAGATGTAGATGATAGAAAATCTACTAGTGGTCATGTGTTCTTGTTTGGTGGAACAGCAATTTCTTGGTAAAGTAAGAAACAGAGTTGTATTGCAAAGTATACTATAGAAGCTGAATACATAGCTTGCAGCACAGCCGTTAGTAATGCGGTTTGGATAAAACGATTTGTTGACAGTTTACAATTAGGTATACCTGCTAGACTTGTCAATATGTTTTGTGACAATCAATCCACCAGCTCATTAATAAAAAGTGGAGCAAATAGCTCTAAGGGAAAACATATTGATGCAAGTTACCACTATATTCAGGACATAGTGGAGAGAGGTGAAATTAAAGTCAGTTATATACCCTCAGAAGAGATGGTGGCTGACCCTATGACCAAAGGGTTGTCTTTGGAAAAATTCGGAGAACATGTAGCTAATATGGGTTGAAAAATACCTAGCCAGATGGTTTAACTACTTATATAAGAGCATAGTCAGATGACTCTAGGGACGCCTAGATAACCGATGTTTTGCGACTCTATCTGGCATGGAAACATGTGTTTGGTCAGGTAACAAGATAGAGGAACTGACAAGGTACGGATATCATAGTTAGCATGAGATGTAAAGTCCATAATATGCAACGTGCTAACTAGATGATATTGTCTGCTTGATCAGCAAAAAGTCATTGATAAGTTGTGTTAAGGAAAACCTTTAGGAATGGGTCTTAAAAGAAGTACTTAACAATAATTTTAGTACAGGTCGACACATGAAAAATGTGTACGGCTGAAGTCGTCAATGGTGATTGGGTATGGACTATGAACCCATCACTGAAAATTGATGTCGTTCACCTGTTATATAGTGAATTGAAGTCATCTGGAATGTGTTGTCAATGGGAGAACACATTCGTACGGGTGCGGTCAGATTGGTAACAAAAACGTGGGCACGTATGGCCAAGTCACAATCAGACGTCGATCTATGAGGTAATTTCATAGATGAAAGTTAACATGAGGCAAAATTTTGGTACCAATATAAACATACTAAACTTAGGATTTTTCACCTCATTATAATGTTAGATTTTTCACCTCATTAATTCGGTAATACTGTGATAAATGTGAATGATGGTGTGTGGTAATATCATAATAAATGTGAGTGAAGTGACGAGAAAGAAAAATGATGGTAGAAATAAAAATGAAAAATTCTATTCATATATAAACATTTATACAAAAAATATCATAAAAATATTGTGATAGTGATGTTGTAAATATAAATAATATTTATCGGTATTTTGTTTTAAAGTGAAAGGTCACTATTAAGCTATATCATTATGTTTATAAATTTTATATAAATTTTATGTTTGTATATCATAACTCAATAAGAATATGTTCAGGTAGAATTTAATGATGAAAAGTTGTAGAATGTAATCATGATGATAAGAAAAAGAAATAGTATAAAAAAGGACAAAATGGTCATTTAAAAAATTTTAAGGCATGACATCAGCAATTCATAGAGCAATGTGTAATGAGATTACAAACCTCATGGAGGGAATGTAATTTTTCAAACGTAAAAGGGAAATCTGTGTCAAAAAGAAACCTTAGGGAATGTCAGTGTAATTTATCTTAAATTTTTTCTTCATATAATTTTGTTCTAAAATTTAAATATCATAATACCCTATCATCTTCTATTCAAATCATAATTCTAAAACATGACAACCATTATCCATTACCAACGTCATCCCTCCTCCACCATCCCCTCCAGTTGTCTCTTTTCTCCTCTACCTATGATTACTTTCCACTATGAACCATACACTTTTACAAGCTCCTCGTCGTGAACCACTCACTTCAAGGTTAACTGTTGAGGTTTAAGATGGAAAGGAATGAATAAAGGGTGGTGGTAGCAGTGGCAATGGAGAGCTAAGAGTGACAGCAACGGCGGTGAAAAATGATGGGTGGATAGAAGAAAAATTAGGATTTTAAAATTGAAGATGAGGGTATTATTAAAACAAAGTGATATGTACTGAGATTTTTATTTTTTTATATGTATACTGAGAAGGTGTTCATTAAATATGTTCATTAAGATGAGAGTATTATTTTTTTGTGTATATATATTTACCTTTGTATTTTTTTAATCTATTTTTTCTTTGTCTATTCTCACATGCTACTATCCATTGCTACTATTGGCAACTCCTTGAAAAAGTCATTTATGGCTGACAACGGTGAGTTACAGCGGTGGACACGTGGACAAATAAATGAGACTAATTTAATATTTTTTTGTGTATACTGAGAAGGTGTTCATTAAGGTCAAGTTTGGCATAACCTAAATAATACAAAAAGTTAAAAAGTCACTATCCTATTTAAGTCACATCATCTTATTTAAATCACATCACCTCTCTAACACATCACATCAAACCCAATCCAAACCCAATCCATATAAGTCAATAAGTCAAAAAGTGCACTTTTTTAGAACATCCCAAACCAACCCTAAGTATGTTCATTAAGATGTGAGTATTATTTTTTTGTGTATATATATTTATCTTTGTATTTTTTTAATCTATTTTTTCTTTGTCTATTCTCACATGCTACTATCCATCGCTATCCATTGCTACTATTGGCAACTCCCTGAAAAAGTCGTTTATGGCGGACAACGGTGAGTTACAGCGGTGGACACGTGGACAAATAAATGAGACTAATTTAATCCTTCAAATTATTATTGTCATTTTAAATGAAAAAGAGTAGATGTTAGAGACAATTCCACCCCCCCAAAAAAAAATAATAATGTATGACTTTGAGTGCATACTTATTTAATAAATATAATTATTCTTACATTATAAAATAAAATTATCAAACTTTTATCCCCTTCATTACTCGCGAGTGCCAGTCTTACATTTATCAAGAAATTACTCTTCAATATAATGTTGTAAAAATAATTTCAAATAAATAGTAAACTTTATAGCTATTAATAATTAAAGTTATATATTTTTCATGAATCTATAATTAATTTATGGAAGAATCACTAACATCTAACTTCTCCTAAAGTTATGGAGGAATTACTTAACAGTTTAGCAAAAGAAAAAAAAAAACACACAAATACAGAAGGGTAAAAGTGAGACTTGCAACTCTACAAATTTTTATTTGCATCTCACTATAAAACCAGTTATACCACCTATATATTTATAATTTTTTTTTTCTCTACTCTTATGTTAAGTAATTTTTCCTAAATTTATCACCATAGGATCAGTTGCTGATGATGGTGAGGTTCTGAGGTCAGTGTCAATCTTGAGTTTGATAAATTGTGATTTGTGAAAGCTAATTATAAAAATAAAATATTTGATTAAAAAAATCCAATCAAAGACTTGGATTGTTATTTGGGTAAAATGGAGGTCCGCAAAATAGGTGGACATTAATATTAAAGAAAAATGCCTTAGACTGGTCACCCTCACTGTTTTTCGATTGGTACATAATTTTTTTTTGTTTTTCACTTGCTGCCTCCACGTGTATGTGGGGGTGTTGGAGGTCACCCCAGTGCGGTATGGAGCATCACTAAATATTAATATTAATTGTGAGTAAGACAAAAATGGCACTATTTTTGTGGTGGAGGAAACAAAACACGGCAACAATTAATCAACGAAAGAAATTTATAAAATTACAATGTGTTAACACAAATTTTATTTATTTTTAGATAGGCATATATTACACATTTTGTGAGTTAAAAATATTTAATAATACCATAAAAATGAGCAAATTTGTGGAGGATTACAAACACAACAAAAAAAAAAAAAAAAATGAAAATCCAACCCAATACCCATACAATTATTAAAAAATTAAAATCTCTCGAACGTTCGGTCGGTTGATCGGAATAATGTTTGTGTTTGTGTTTGTGTTTGTTTTTTTTTTTTTGCACCTGTCATTTTTATATTTTAAATAAAAATATTTTGAGAATTTTTTTACTCCTTCCGTTCCAAAATAATGGTCTCTTTTGGAGAATCTAACTTTTTTTGGTAGTACAATTATTATACTTTAGAAAAATTGATTTTCTAAACTTACTCTTTGATATTACATTTTTTTGGAAAATATCAATGTCATAATTGTATTTTTTATGTTGTCAATGAATTTAAAAGAACGGCAAAATAGAAAATTTATATTATTTTTGTACTTGATTTTTGAAAAAAACTAATATTTTGGAGCATTGAAAAATAGAATAAGGAACTAATATTTTAGAACGGAATGAGTAAATTTTTTTTATGAGCTTCCAATAAATTTTTTTGATTATATTTTGTTATGAGTTGTAAATTTTTAAATCAATCAAATATCATATATTACATCACTCAATTTAAAATTCTTTTTAAAATTTATAACTAAATAAATTTTTCACATTTAAATCATAATTTTAAAATTTACAAATTTAAAATATGACTATATTATTAAATCATAATTTTAAAATTTTATCAATCGTAACTTAAAAATTTCATTGATTGTAGTATATGTTTTTCACGTGATTGCTTACGTTACGTCCCCTCGTCACGGTCACTGTCACTGTCCTGGTCCATTCGACTCCACATGTGCGAATAATTATTAGGTTGTCCTGTTCTCGTTCTGCAACGTCGGTTACCTTGGATTGAGATTAAATTAATTATTAAAAAATAAAATATATTAAAAAATTAATAAAAATAAAAATATATTAAAATTTATAATTATTAAAAATAAATTATAATTATTTTATTTTTTCTTTTATAAAAATAAAAAAATAACTTAAATGAACATTTCTATTAAACTAAACGAGTACTCTAAAAAGTGAATGAATTTTTTTTTTTTTTTGCCAAACCACAACCTAGCTACTTTAGTTGGCAATTTTTATGAAAAAAACGTAATTTTCTTTTTGTTTTTATAAAAATGATATGATAAAATATTTTATTTTATTAACTATTTTAGTTTGAAATGAGCTATTTTATCTATCCCAACCATTTCTTGGTTTGTGATTTGCTTATTTTTTAACTTATTGACTTTTACAAAAAATAAAATAAAAAAAATCAATTAGTTGGCATTTTTTTACGAAAAACGTATTAAAAATAGAGAGAATAATGTGATAAGGTATTTTAATTTATTGATTATTTTAATCTAAAATAGATTATTTTAACTCATCCCAAACACTTACGCTTATTTTTTGACTTATTGACTTTTTCTTTTTAAATGTATAAAAAAGTAAAAAAAAAAAATCATGTAAAAATTTGTAACAAATAAATAAATAAACTTCTTATAGGTGATCTCAAACCAAAAGTCTATCTATTGTTTTTATATCTCATTACAAAAATTGTAGGTTCTATCCTTTTCATTAAGACTATAAAATCTTGCTTAATCAATTAAATTTGTCCAATTCATATCATTATGCTTGTCAATCACGAATTGATTTGATTCATGATTTAAAATTTATAATCAATTTTTAAAATCATTCCGTTTCACCATAATTAATTACCTCCAATTAATATCAAAGTATAAGACAGATGAGATGTAAAATTTATTTCAAATTGATGTTATATAAATGAAAATATTATACAAATTAATATTATAGATTATGTAAATGTTTTATAATTATTTTAAGATTATTCTCCAATCAACTAATAGATTGAAACCGTCCAAATCGCAATTTGGTTACGGATAGCAAATTTGTCAGTCTGTCATCTACGGCTTGGTTATAAATTTATCGTCAAATCACATTGAATTGCACTACCCACAGCCTTACTTGTCACCAATCTAAACACTTTTAAGACACCGCTTAACCGTGTCTCAAGACCACTGAATAACGACTCCTTGTGTGGGGAATCCAATTCCATTTACACATCAAAATAATAAAATAAAAGTAATAAAATCATTTTAAAAAAATGTCATTATCAACTAAGGGATCGGCTTCCCTCCAGTTTGATCACACAGACTGGAGGGTGTTGTTGGACTCGTGGTGGTCCACTACGGGTCCTGTTTCGACAATCCAAACTGCTCAATATGTAAAATTTGTCGAGTACTATATGCTTACAAAAAATCACATTGATCGGATATTGATAGCTATTTCATCGTATCAGATTTCTGTCAGCCGTTTATTTTTTCACTATCTATTTTTTTTTATACAAACTGATTTGATCACAAAATTATTGATATTTGATCAACATGAGTTTTTACAAGTGTATAGTATTCGACGAGTTCTACACATTGAACGGTTCAGATTATCAAAACGAAAACCGTGGTGGACCCCCACGAGTCCAGCAACACCTTCCAGTACTGAAGGGAAGCCAAACCCATCAACTAATTCTCATTAAAAACACTCCCAAAATAAAGCATTAGTGTTGCGAAAGTCACATTTGTTTGTCCAGCGTCTCAAATTAGTAAAAAAAATGTTTATTATTATTATTATTATTATATTGATTGATTTCTCTTCAATCCACATTCTATAATTCACTCAGTCATCTTTTAGATCTCTATATATAAATTATTCATATAAAATATCATATTGATAAACAATCTTAGCTACCAAATTTTATTATTTTAATATTTAAAAAATAAATGATCTAATTTTAAAATTACATTTTTCATCCATTATTTTAAAAATAAAAATGATAAAATGATAATATATATATATATATATACGATTATCAAATCAATTTGTTATTTATATAAATAATTTATACATAAAAATTTTAAAAAATAAACAGCATGAATTGTCTAAATAGTAGTGAGTAAGAGCTCTAAAACTAAAGCTCTAATAATGTGGCATAGAAAAAAAAAAATTTAAGCAAGCATAAATATCATATCACATGATTGGTTCCACTATTAGAGCTCCTCCTAGAATTCTAAAATTAGAACTCTCAATAATTTTTGTTGTCTAAATCAGATATGTGATCATTCATCTTGCAAATAAATGAAAGCAAAAGGTAAAATGATTAATGACGCAGCTGTGACATTGTCACACTATTATTGAAAGGGAGAACTATATACAAGTAGGAGTTAGAGAAAAAAATAATCAACACATGAAGGGGTGCAAGTACCACTTGTATTCCCATAACTTTTTATTTACACTCCACTAAAATCACACTTGTATCCACCATGTGTTAATAATTTTTCTCTCTTTTTTCTACCGGCGTGTAATCCCCTTATTGAAAAACTCCAAAACCCAAGATGAAGAGATTCTCTCAACAAATTTCTGAGTAACCAAAGAGTACTAGTTGATACTCCCATAATGTGTTATATTATGACTTTAAATAAAAAGAAAAACAATGTTTAAATAGTATATATTAATGTATATTCAAAATAGAAAAAATTGACTACACACAAAACTTAATAGTAGACATTAATGTGTATTTGAGAGGAAAAAGAAGGGAAAGATTGGGTACATACCTAATATTAATGTGTGTGTAGGAGAGGAAAGAAAAAAAAAAGAAAAGAAAATGGTAGAGACCCTAAATGTTTTACCAAACAGTAGTACTACATGTACCAATTAGTATACATGTTAGTGTACTAACTAGTGTTATATTATTGTTACTGACCCCACTTATTATATGAATTACAAATACTCAAAACCTCTAAAATTATGCCACTCATTTGTTAGTACACTAGTTAGTACATTAGTTAGTACATTAATTAATACATATAGCATTATTCTTTACCAAATGTTACCAAATATTCTACCAAATGTCTCACGTGAGTGTAGGACCCACACCATGTGGGTTTCAAATTTATGTGAGACATTTGGTAAAATATTTAGTAAAAAATTTAGGGTTCCTAGCATTATTCAAAGGAAAAAGATTAAGTACACAACTAACATTTGGCATAATACACAAAGTGATTATTCCCAAACTTGAACCATAATTTCAAGATTATAAGGTCAAAATTTTACCATTAAATCAATGTCACTACTTATGACTTCAAAAATATAAAAGTAAAAAAGAATATGAAAAAATATAAATTAAATATTTGTTTAATTTACTTAGTTTTTTTGTTTTTGAAAATTTTTATTTAAATTTATAATTCAGACATAATTTAAAAGAGATCAATGATGGACAAAAATAAAAATAAGAAATAAAAAATAAAAAATAAAAGAAGAAGAAGAATAGAATGGCCTCAAGACAGACACCCTCCCCAAAAAACATTTCGCTCTGTTTCAGAGAGATTTCCTCTCTACCCATTCAATCCATTCAAACAAGTAGTAGAACAAAATATGCAAAGCCCATATACAGTCTACCCATTCAATCCATTCAAACAAGTAGTAGAACAAAATATGCAAAGCCCATCTACACACCTGTATATGGTGTTATAATAGATGGTGAGATTGGTTCCTCCAGGGCCGGATGCTGAGTTTTTAAGTGTTGTGAACTAACCAATAGGATAATGATTAAATTTCTTATATGCGTGTTGAGTTATAATTTTGTGAATCTCACACTTATGTGAAATATTTAATCACTCATTTACTAAAAAATTTAAGATATATAACATTTTCCCTAACCAATATGCATATTATATGTTTGCCACCTAATTATCAGTATTAAAAGACTAAAAATTTAATAAAAGTCCATATTTAAAACAATTGACATGTATAAAAAAGGAGATATGGGAGAACATTTGAGAAGAAAGTGGACTTACAAAGAAAAGCTAAGACTTCTTTGGCTTATGCTGCGTTGTTGGTCTGATCTTCTTCTTCAACTTCTTTGGATAGAGGGGGAGAGAGGGGAAAAAGACTAGTACTATTAGTAGAAATGGTTACGAGAGAGAGAGAGAAGTGTAGCCACAGAGAAAAAGTGAAAAGTTTTATTAATAAAGTTATTTTTGTCGCCTAGGGAATGAGTGAGGAGAATTTTTGTCGCCTACGAAATAAGTGAGGAGAGTTGCCTTTTGTTTGGGGGTAGAATGTAAGTACACTTGTTATTTTTTTTAAGTCATATTATTTTTATATGTCTTTTTATTAAAAGTTAAAAAATATATTTATTTAAAGATTTTAGAAAGAAAACAAAAGAAAATGATAAATTTATTTTCTAAGTTTAATGAAATGTAAAAAAGATAATTTACTGATATTAGTGAAGATATAATAAAATAAATTATTTTAAAATTATGATAGACCAAAATTATTGATTTTAAAAAGTTAATCTAATTTTTAAATTAAAGTAACACTTTTCAAAAGAAAAAATTCTACAATCAAAATATAAGGGATTATAAAACATTCATAAGAAGATTGTTTTTATGATCGGTAATTCATTCTATGATCTCTTTCTGTGCATGTAAAATCATTGTTCGGAATAAATTGTCATCATTTTAATTATATGGTTGTAATGAAAATTTTCTATTATGAAGGGATCGGAGGTGTTGTTGGGAGTTAGGAGACTCGCCACTACTTCAATAATTAGAATTGTTTATTTTATTCGATTGTGTTTACAAATCATTTATGAAAAAAATTAAAGTGATTCAATTATTATAACCTATGATTTTATTAGATTTATCTATAAATAAATGAATAAAAGACAATTTTAGTACATAAAGAATGCGCTCTTTATCATTTCAAACTCTCAAGTTTCAATTTTGTCATTTTAGTCCTCAAAATTGTCAATTTTAGTTAATTTGGTCTTATCTCTAACGTCCACTTACATTGACAATGGGAAAAGTATTTTATCTTTGGATAAAAAACTGTTTTAGTCCATAAAATATGTGTTTCTTGTCATTTTAGTTCCTCAAGTTTTAAATTTTGTCATTTTGATTCTCAAAGCTATCAAAGTGATTCAATTATTATAACTTATGATTTTATCAGATTTATCTATAAATAAATTGATAATCTATTTTTAAAATTATATTTATCACTCATTTTTTACAAACAAAACATCATCAAAAATTGTGGTTATAATTATCAAAGTAATATAATTTTTTCATTAATCATTTACGCTCATAATAGAAAAAATAATAATAATTCAAATTGTCAAAATGAAATTCTTGTTAAACTTATGGCCCCAAACAAGAGAGAAGTCTCTCCCTTTCTATTACACCATAACTTCATCAATAATTGTATCAATATTTATTGTACGAGCAAGAAATAATCTTCTCGTATAATACTGTTGAGCAAGTCTGCGCTCCTCCAAACGTCGTCGCTTTACTCTCTAAAAACACAAACGTGAGCTAGTCGGCGGGTGTGTGCCGAATACCTCTCCGATGCCTAAGTCAGCAAAATAGACAAATAGACAAAAGCTCTGTGTATTCGAGAATCAAAGTTGTGTTACCTCTCCATAGGTGATGTTGTGAGCTTTTATAGGTTCCGTGTGGCACAATCCTAGTAGGACTCTTATTTCTCCATGCAGAGTCCTCTTAGGAATTACTCTCCTAAAAGATAATGCTTATCTTTCAACACCCCCTCACTGCTTAAACCAAGTGAGATGGTCCTAACTCGGTGGCATGTCCAAACAACCGAGCTAGCATTGCTACGGCACAATGACAACGTAACCAAGCTAACAATACTCATGTTACATTTATCCCGGCGCTTTATGTGTAACATGTACCTCAGCTTCACCTGTAGACCGTGTTAACCATAGCGTACTTGGACCGAGCTACACAATAGCAAGGTCCTGAGTAGAAGCCAAAAATACCTCGGCTCAAGTTTGACCGAGCTAACTGTCACCGCACCGACTGTGGTGACCGAGCTAACCATCAAGCTCTTTCGGACCGGGCTATCTGCAAGGCTCCTCTGGATCGGACTAATTACAAGGCCCCTTTACTCAGCCCTTCTTACTGTGGCCCACAGAATGGCCCATTACCCAGTTCGGCCCAATTTACATATAATTTACCCTCTCATTTATATTGATTTTTTTTTAATAATTGTCTTTCTTTTTTTCCAAATTTGAGAGGAGATAAGTGTAATTTATCAAATATTACAAAACCATCTTTAAATTTATTTTTACACCTATTTATTGTATAACTTGTATATTAAGCATAAATCTTTACACATAAAACAAAAAAACAAAATTACAATATATATATATATATATATTATAGGATTTAACCTTTATAGTAAAATAAATTCTGAATTTTTAATTTTGTTAATTTAAACCCTAATCATTTGATTTTTTTTTAATTTAAGCTATCTACTTATTTTTGTTGAATAAAATTATATATATATATATATATATTAGTTATTAAACTCAACTAAAAATGATATTATAAATATTTTATGTATACTTACATTAAGTTTAATGACTAAAATATAAAATTTTTTGTCAATTTTACTTAATAAAAATAGATTAATAATTTAATTTGAAAAAAAAAATTTAAATTTAAATTGATAAAATAAAAAAATTAACAGATACTTTATTATTATTATTATTTATTTATTTCTCCCTTAAAAAGCTAACGTGGTGTAATTAAAAGGTCCCCACAGAACGACTTTAGCAATAGTCCATTAAATTTTGTAATGGTTTTGTTCAAGTCGTTAACCAATATTTTAATTAAAAGTACCTTTTTTAAGGATACTTTTGCACGATGGTCGACCTCGAACCACGCCACACAGCACCACCCCCGGCGTCCTAGGAATGTAATAATGATTGAGTCCGGTTCATTCGTAATTGAGTTCGGGTCGGCTCAAGCGACCCGTCCTAAAAATGTAATACTGGTCTGGCCTAGTTCGATAAGCGAGTCTTGTCGGCTCTCTCTTTTTTAGTAGGCCGGATCAGTCCATAGATCAAAAAATGGGGCGTAGGCCCAAGCCCAAATCCACTCATAATAGGGCCTAGGACTTGGGCCGCAGGTCGGGTTTAATTGGGTCTTTTTTTTTTTTAATTTGTTATATTAGGAATAAAAAATTTTAAAAAATTATAGTAAAGTATTTTAGTTAAAATTACTGAGATATTTTGTTGGGTTATATTTCATGGTGATATTTAAATTTAATTATGAATGACTTATATTTTTTTAATTATGAACTTCTAACTAAAAAAGTATGTAATTATGTATTTTTTTTTTCTTTCGAAATGAATAATTTTATATTTATGAAAATAAAACTTTCAATATTACAATATTAAATTATTTATATAACATTTATTGAATGAATAATTTTTATTTCAAAATGAAATAAAATATTACAAAAATTGATATTATTAAATAAAATAGGTGTAGATTATTGATGATGGTAGAACAATTGCATCATTATAGGTCAAGTACATCCCAACTAGGTTAGCACCTACTAAACTACCAATTATTTGCATTATACTCTACCTCAGTAATCTAATACAAAAAAAAAAAAGGAAAAGAAATGAAATAGTAAAAAATAAATTGTTGATCAATCATCGGAGGAGACAAACATTTCAGTCGCATTGCCCGAAAATATGTCAACCAAATCATTTTAAATTTTCTCATTTTCACTATAATTTTGCCTTCTTGTAAGCGCATGTATATGATCTCTGGATATCATCAGTGCCTTAACCATTTGAGGTGAAAGTCTGCTTCGATAATCGCTTGGCACCTATCCACCTGAACTAAAAGCTGTTTCTGAAACAACTGTAGAAATAGGAACGGTTAGTATATCACGGGCCATCTGTGAAACCACAGACCGTATAGTTTCATTTTATTTCCACCATTGCAAAATGTTAAAATCATTGGAATCATCTATTGACGGGCTTTCCAAATAACGTTGTAGTTCAGAACTATTTACACTTGTATGTTGAGATATTCTTCTACTTTTTATTGCTAAAAAAATACTTAATCTCCTGCCTCGAGATGAGATTGCCAGTGTGGTGTGTGTAGGCGAATTTACAGATGCAGTTGCCCTGTATTTTTCAAATAATCTATTGCATGTTTGCATAATAGAGGCAAACTATGTTTGATCAGCGAAAAGACGCTTTAAAAATTATTGTAAACCAATTTCTTAACACCTAGGATAAATTATTATGGCTAAACCTAATAGATGAGGCAAAAGATCAAAATATTTATTAAATTTTTCTGTCATTGAAGTAATAATGGTTACATAATATCCATTACCCATATATTTTAGAAAACTTTAATTAATTCTGCTAGCATATGTAAAACCAATGGTGAAGTAGGAATGTATATATATAAGAAAATAATTTTGTTGAAGTATTGAAAACTTTTAAAAAATCTTTACACAAGGCTACTTGGCACCAATTAAGTTCTGTAGGAGTCAGTCCTCCTCCTATTGATGTTGTTGCAGAAAATAAATCTATTGTTCTTCTTTGTTTACAAGTTATTTTTAACATATTATATGTTGAATTCCACCTACTATCTACATCTGAAATTAATTTTCTATATGGTATATTTTCTTGTTGACAAATTTTTTTATATTTCGAAATTCGATTACTAGAAGACATAATAGTAACAATTGCATTTTTTTATTACAAGTACAAAAGTCTCGTATACATGCATAACTTTTTTAATAATCAAATTTAATATATGGGCACAACAACGAACATAAAATAAATCACCGTCAACAAGTAATTGTAAAGTTGATTTTAAATGAGTTACAGTTTGATTATAATATGCTGCATTATCTAAACTAATCGTAAATATTTTATTTTGTAAAGCCCACTTATATAATATATTTCTTATTTCTACACCAAGCAAATGACCAGTGTATGGAAGTTCAACTAATTTAAATGAAATAATTCTTTTATTTAATTTCCAATCATTATTAATAAAATGTGCAGTGATACATTGATATTCAAAACTATTATTTGACCACAGATCAGATGTTAAATAAACTCTTCCATTCAATTTTTTAAAGATGTCAAATAATTCACTTTTAACATCTTCAAATTTCTTTAAAATCATGTTTCTAGTAGTATTTCTTGAAAAACTTTGATATTGCGGTGCAAAACTTTCATGAATCATTTCGGTAAAATCGAAACATTCACTAGTAGTAAAAGGTTGTTCTTTTTTTTAACAATATAATTAACTATAGAATTTTGTGCATGTATAGGATCATCTGAAAATATTTGCAAATTACCAATTGATGAAGCCCTTAATTGCATTTGACTTCGAATATCAGGTTGTTGACTTTGTAAATGTTTGTTAGTATGTCCTTTTAGATGACTAGTACCCCCTGTAGATGTAGCACTAAGTAAATGTGTACAATATTTACATTTTGCTTTAAATATAATTGTACCATCAGGATTATTTATAGATATTTTTTCAAAATGTTCCCAAACACTAATACTTCTACTCCTAGAAGATGACCCAATTGTTGGATGAGGGATATTAGAAGGAGAAACAACAGATTCATGTTGTGTAGTATCTGTAGGGATGAAACTATATATCGACCTATAGGGATCTTGGCCCCCCTCCATTGCACAAAATGCTCTGCTGTTATATACAGATTTAATTCAACACACCAACAACTTCTCCTATGGCCCCCTCCCATCTTATAATTTTAACTATTTTCTTTAACAACTCTTTATAATACAATAATAGTATAATATATAAAAAAAAAATGTTATTATAAGAAATATATGATTTCTTTTTTAAGAAAGTTTAAAATATTTGTACTGTTATGTGTAGTAAATGTTACGAGCAGTTAATTTATGGTGTGCATTTCTAAAGTGAAAGTGAAGTTTATGAATTATTGTAGTTACGTTATAAGCGATAGAGTAAATCTTACGAATTATTTGTGATGCAAAATGTTACAAACTATTTTGGTGAAAAAAGTTGCAATTTGTTATGGTTATGTTGCATACATATATTGTGATAACGTGTATACAATATACACATTTTAAAGAGTGCACACCATAATAACTCCCTAACATATTATGTTCTAAAATATATTTTTAATTATATTATTCACTTTATAAATGAAATGAAGTTCACAATTTTTGTATCTCATTAGCCCAATCATTATTTATCGCTACTGCAATATAAAACCTCATTGATTAGTGATGCTATAACGTAATATTAATGTTACATCAAATATTTAATAAAAATAAGAGTATACTCATTTTCAATTAATAGCATGAAAAATCACAATTGTTTATTGCATGAAAATCCATTGCTTTAAATCTAACCTCACTTATCTTCCTATGTTTGTTTTTGCCCCTCCCCCCAAATGATCAAATTATGGGTCTGTCCTTGTATCAACATCGACATAAACATTAGGAATATTAGGATCCATAGTAATGTAAGTAAAACAATATATAAGAATTAACAATTAATTTAAATAATCTGTAGATATAATCAGTAAAAAATAATAATTAATATATGTACACAAATAATTAATAAAACAAATAAGTAGCTAATAAATTTAATTAAACTAATTAATGTTGCCGACTAGCGAATGTGATACAAAAATTAGCTTCTTCTGATAAAAGTTTCTTGTTGCACAATTGTAATTGTCACTTAGAGATGACACTTCAAAATTAAATAAGAGTTGAGAGAGATTGAGAGTTTAAGAGAGAGAGAGAGAGAGAGAGAGAGATAGAGAAAGAGAATGATTTATTTGTTGTGTGATTTATTTTGAAAAATGAAAGATATTTATAGTAGTTTTAAAGAGTGAAATAAATTTATAAAATATATATATACATATATTACTGTTTCAATTATGACCGTTTGTATATATATTACTGTTTGAATTTTTTTATGATTGTTTGTCTCTACTAATTTATGGCCATTTGATTTTTTTTTTTTTCATTTAATGAATGAAGAAGAGTGTGAGTTGATTGATTAATGAGATACAATAGACCAGAGTAGGCTAGGCTAGTAGGGGTGGGGTAGTGCGAGCAGACCCTTCTTTTTTTCAATGCAATGTCATTTCGGCTGCCAATGGATCCCACTCCCACACTCCATTTCTCTCTCTCTCTCTCTCTCTCTCTCTCATCTCTTGTTCCATTATTTCGGACGGCTGCTAGCCTATAACGATTCCGGTTTTGACTCGACCTTTATTGTATTCTAGACTCGGGTTTCATGGTGTTGCATTGTTGACCTTATCTTGTTTCCTTTGTGTTTCTTTGAATTTGGCTATTAGGTTGTTGTGGTTGCATTTGGGACAAGTTGGTTGCTTAGTTTCCAAACTTTTGTTGTTTAGATTTTTGCTCCTCCGCTTGAGCTGCATTTCTTGCGCTCGAGGGGGCTTTGCAAAATCTCAGTACTTTTGCTGGTTTGCAAAACTACTGGGAGAGTGTATTCTACGCTCAAGTAATTTTTTCTGTGCTCAAGCGAGCTCGAGCGGTCTTTTTTGCGCTCGAGAGTTGGTCTGTTGTCTGCAAAACTACAGGGAGTGTGCATTCTGCGCTCGAGCGTCACTTCTTGCGCTCGAGCAGAACAACTTATTGTATCTAACGCTCGAGCAGCATCACTTATTATGCTCAAGTGGACTACACATATTTCAGTTCATAAAAATGACATTTTACATCACTTTTTCATATCTCTCTCTATTTTTCAAAAACCCTAGATCTAAAGCCTCTCTCTCTAAAACCCACATTCTCTCTACATTTTTACCTTGATCCGTTGGTTTCTCTACCTGTGTGCCTTTGTTAAAAAGGCAGAGCGTCTCAAGAGCTCCATTTTGATCCGAACAAGATTTGGTTTCGACGTCTTTGAAGTTCCTCCATTGTTGTTTTGGTCTTCTAAGACTGAGGTAGGGACTTTCTACACTCTCCTACAATTTTTAACTTAATTATTTGTTGATTGTGTAAAGAATGTTGGGATTTGGAGGATTTTAGGCAAACCTAGGGTTTTGGTTTAAAATCAAAAGAGGAGTTTTTAGATGAAGGTATTGAAAATGGTTATGGGTATGGATATGAGGATGTATTGTGTTAAATTTGTTGATTTTGACACATGGGTTAGATTTGGGAGAGAATGGAGTTTTGCCTTAAAATGTTTCAAATAATTATTTTGTATAAATAATAAAATTGGTATTGGGAATATGAAATTAGATGAATGTGTATATAAATGGCGGAGTTGGACGTGTATTATCTCTTACCTATGGAAATTTGGATAATTTATCTGTTTTGGAGATTGTATATCTGTTTTGGGCTATCGGTGGAGCATAGCTATGATTGTTGTAGAAATTGTATAAGGATTAGGTGAATTGAAACTAATCTTTTAATTGTAGTCATTGAATATGACCGTGTTTTAAATACATTGCATATGTATGATATTTGGAAGGAGAAAGATGATGTACTCCATGTTTGGGAGAAGAAAGGGGATGGACTCCATTGAATTAAGTTGGCCTGTGTGTCCAGGATGAATGTCCCGAAAATTGCACGTATACATGGATGCCGATTTCTGCGAACGAAATTTTCGTAAAATGACAAATTGAAATATTTGTGTAATGGTTAGAGAACTACTGAGTTGTAGCCTCAGTTGGGTTGTCTGGATAATAATGAATTTGACTCATGAATTGAGGTGAAATGAGTTGACTTGAAATGAATTGCGATAAAATGGATTGAGTTATAGAATTTGGTATATTATGATTTTATAGAATACGAATGATTTTATTACAGGCATTGCATATGCACATTAGACTTATATCTTTGTTAAGATTCATATATTGTGTTAGATTGTTTCTACTCTGTTTTGGCTTACCCTATTTGGGAAAAACCATTTTCAGGTGTTGGAGATATGCCTCCGCCAAGACAGTAGCTTAGGGAGATTTGGAGAAAGAGCTTCTTTTTTATTGTGTTTGCTTTGTATAGCCAAGGACTTAATTGTATTGAGTTAAACTCATTTTTGTTATAACCAACCAGTGACTTGGAAAGATATAAGCCTTTAGGGCAGATGAATATTTGTTTAGCTTTCATTACTTTTCATTATTCGTAACACATGTTGTAGATTTTGGATGAACAATTTATGAATGTATATCGCATGTGTAACATTTTTTGTATATTAACTCTGATTAATGGAAGTTTCTTATTGTATCTATATCACTTTGTACTGGCGTTTGGAATTGGATTATTGTAATTATTTTGGGGGCGTTTTAACTTGGTATCAAAGCGTACTGGGTTTGAATGTCTTGGGTACGTGGGGAATGGTTAGTACCACAATGGATTTATCTCGCTTGTCAAAGATATTTGAGTATATAATAGGTTTCTATGATAACAAGCTTATGTGATTATATGGGTATGGGATTTAATTTCTAGGATATTGATTGAGTCTACAGGTTTCTAGAAGTCCCATTAGAAGAGCACTTAATTACTGCTGTTTCTAACTGGAACTCTGGCAACGTCGCGGGGCGGTCATTATCTGAGAATGAAATTCGTATGTGTTTACGTGACTATGTGCTTATGTAGAGTGAATTATTGTTGTCCATCGCATTAGGACGTGAGTGAGTTAGCTTCGGTACATTTGTAAATGTGTTAATCTCTTTTGTTACCTTCATTAGGATGTTAGGATGTGGACGTAGTAGTGGTAGGCGTGGTAGGCCTAGAAGGCATGACGTGCCTTTACCAGATAAGATTCCGGCGCAGGAAGAAGGGGTTAGTCAGGCCAATATAGTCGAACCAGTTGGTCAACAGGCCATGGGCACCTTAGCTTGCGAAATGACCGGAGCATTGTGAGAATCCATGGACATTCTCAGAGTTGAGAATCAAATCCAAGCCTAGGTAGCTGAGGCAGGGCCGTTATTTTTAAAGCGAGAGTTCTTCCAGTCGAATCCGGATGAGTTTGTAGGTGATCCCAAGGAGCCACTAAAAGCACATGAGTGGCTAAAACAGATAGAGAAGACGTTTGAGATACTTGGCATCAAGGACGATTAGTTAAAAATGACCTTGGCATCTTTCCAGTTGAAGGGAGATGCGGGTCAATGGTGGAAGTATGCGCGTGGGTGCATTGGGATGACTTGGGAGGCTTTTGTCAACGCCTTCCAGAACCACGGTTAGGGAGAAGTTGAGAGACCATTTCTCTAAGCTAGTGTAGTTGAGCACTCCGGTGGCCAAGTTTGAGGCCACATTTACTAGCCTCTCTAGGTTTGCACCAGAGTTAGTGGCAACAACAGAGCACCATTGTTTGGAGTTTGAGAAGAGGTTGAGGACTGGGCTCATGTTCAAGGTGGCCGGCTTGATGATTAGGGATTATGGACGCCTAGTGGAGGTGACGACTCATCTTGAAAACATAATGCAGATGGAGGAGGATAGGATGAGGGGCTCCAGGAGGAGTCAGGATGTTCAGGGGGATAGTAAGAGGCAGAGAGGTCTTACCCTACAGCAGTCCCAGGGAGCATAGTCGAGATCTACCTTTTCAGTGCCGAGTTCGGGTGCTAGGAGAGATGGTTAGGGAGATTTCACTTGTTACACGTGTGGCCAGTTGGGCCACAAGTCTCTAGCTTGCTCGCAGAGAGGAAGAGGGCAACGGTCTGCATCATTTTCAGTTCGTTCTCAGAGCCAGAGTCAGAGAAGAGGCCAGCCGCTCACTTGTTATCAGTGTGGGCAGGCGGGGCACATGAAGAGGTTTTTCTCTCAGTTGGGCGGCACATCTGGTGCGTCTAGTTCGAGGTAGACACAAAGCCACTAGCCGACACAGTTAGCACAAGCCTCGAAGGCCAATTAGGGATCCTCTTCGGCTCAGTCAGTGCATCAGACTTATGCTCCGAGGGGTGAGCAGGTTGAGCATCGACCTACAGGGTGTGTGTATGCTATTACCGCGCTAGATTTAGTACCAATGCCTTCGGTAGTGAAAAGTACCTTCTTGTTTTGAAACTCAGTTGCTAATGTGTTTATTGATACGGGTGCATCCCATTCATTTATCTTGTCTGCATTTGCATCGGTTTTGGGATTAGAGTTGGCTCAATTAGCATCTCCTATCTGTGTAGAATCACCTATTGGTGGTGAGGTTATTTTGAAGCAAGGATGTCGGGGTGTGACATAGAGGTTGCCGGTATAATGATTCCGATTTTGAACCGTCACTTGTTGTGTTCCGGACTCGAGTTGTTTAGTTCTGAATAGTGATTCATACCTTGTTTCCCTTGTCTCCCCTTTATTTTGGTTGTCGGGTTGTGGTTGTGTATCTTTCCAAACCTGTGATGCCTAGATTTTGGCTCTTCCGCTCGAGCGGGCATTCTTGCGCTCAAGCAGGCTTCACAAATTTTGCTCCTCTACTCGAGCGGCCATTCTCGCGCTCGAGCGGGATTCATCAACTATCAACATTTTTTTTTGCAAGTCTGCAAATACTAGAAGTGTGCATTGGACGCTCAAGCGTCCAGTTTCACGGTCGAGCAGGGCCCTTCATCTGCAAAACTTCTGGAAGTGCGTATCCTATGCTCAAGCGCCACTTTTCACACTCGAGCAGAACTTTGTGTCTGATGCTCGAGCGGGGCTTTCCACGCTCGAGCGGACTGCGTGTATAACAGTCCAAGAAGATGACATTTTGAATTACTTTCTCTCTCTCTCTCTCTCTCCCTCTAAAACTTTCCAAAAAGCTTGTTCTTGAGTCTCTCTCTCAAAAATTCACCTTCTCTCTAAGATCTTATCTAAATCCGTTGGAATTTCCACCATAGAGCCTTTGAGAAAAAGGTAAAGCTCGTCAAGATCTTCATTTTGAACCGAATAGAAGTGGGTTTCAGCATTCTTGGGATTCCACTCTTGCTTGGCTCATCTTCTCTCTTTGAGGTAGGGATCTTTCTACACCTTCATATGATATTTAGCTTAGTTATTTGTCTCTTGTGTAACAATGGTGTGATTTGGGGATGTTTTAAACAAACTTAGGGTTTGGGCATAACATGGAAAGAGGGGTTTGGGGTGTAGGTGAGATAAATGCTTGTGGGGTTTGAAAATGATGTTGTGTTATGTTTAATTTGATGATTTTGGCACTTGGCTAATAATTGGGAAAATTGGGGAATTGCCCTAATTGAATCAAATTATTATTTTGTACAAATAATTGAAATTGGCATTGAAAATGTGAAATTGAGAGAGTATTGATATGAATGGTGGGATTGGTTATATATTAACTCATTCTTTTGGAAGTTTTGAATAAACTATCTGTTTGAGATTGAATATCTATCTAGAGATAACTATATTGGGCTATTGGTGGAGGATAGCTTTGACTGTTGTAGAAATTGCATGTGGATTAGGTGAATTGAAACTAATCTTTTGATGGTTGTCATTGAATATGACCGTGTTTATATACATTGGATATGTATGTTTGTTTGGGAGTGGAAAGATGATGTGCTCCATGTTTGATTATATGTTTAAATACATTGCATATGTATGGATGATTGTTTGGGAGGAGAAGGGGGGATGGATTCCATTATAATTAAGTTGGCTGGAGTGTCCTGGGTGAAAGTCCCGAAATCATACATGGGTGCCTAGCATGCAGACGAAATATCCGTAAAATGGCAATTGTAGTGCTTGTATAGTCTACGTTTACATGGGTCTCGTTTGACGACTGCTCGCGGACGAAATATCCATGAAATGGAAGTTTGAAGTGTTTATGCATATGTGTTGTATGATTTGAAAATTATTGAGTTGTAACCTCAGTTCGGTTGTTAAGAAATAACGAAATTGACTCATGGATTGAGACAGATAAGTGAACGAAATATGAATTGAAAGTAAATGGATTAAGACCTGAAATTGATATCTTATGAGTATATAAAGTTGTGAAAAGTTTTATCACAAGCATTGTTTATGCACTTGTACTTATACCTTTGTTAAATTTCATATACTGTGTTAGATGATTTCTATTAGGCTATGACTCATCCTATTTGGGAATAAAATTTTCAGGTAATGATGGCATGCCTCCACCTAGGCAATAGCATTGGAGAGACCTTTGGGAAGCAAAAGCTTCATGTTTTGTTTATTTTGTATAGCCTAGGGCTAAATTTGTATTAAGCGGAGCTCATTTTGTTGTAACCAAGTCAAGGCTTTGAAAGGTGTAAGCCAATAGGGCATCTACTTCTGTCAAACTCTTTTGTATCATTAACTTCATGTAATGAAAAGACTATTTACTCTGATTCATACGTTTATTAATATATGTTTTGGGTTGTATCTATTGTGTATTTTGGGGGCGTTACAACCGGTCACCGACTCCTTTTTGCATTTGTGTTAATTGATATATCTAATTTTGACGTTATATTGGGTATGGACTGGTTGTCATCATATCGGGCTGTTATAGATTGCTATTGTCAGAGAGCTACTGTATGTACCCTGAGCGGTGATTGCTTTTATTTCTTGGGGGACTATGTTGATAAAGTGTTATCACTGGTGTATGATCCGCATGGGCAGAATGAACTTAGTTGCCTTCTAGCCAACTTCTTGAGTAGTGAGTGTGATGAAGTCCGAGTTGAGTTGCTAATTTTTCTAGAGGATCTCACTAGTTTACCACCTCATTGAGAGATCGAGTTCTCTATTGATTTTGTGCCTGACACGACACCGATTTCCATGACACCGTATAGATTTGCACCTACCGTGTAAAGTGAGTTAAAGATTCAACTCCAAGAGTGTAGCTCGACTTTTCGTGCTCCTTTCGGAAGAAGATTAGCCCTACAGTTCGGACTCCTGCGGTTCTGAATCTGATCTCATAAGTGCAATGTGAAATAGATAAACACCAAAGAGTCCAAATCCGACAAATCTTTTGGAAAATCGATTTTGAATAAAAAATGCCAAAAATGGACTGCTTTGACAGATACGGAGTCGTCACCTAAATATTTTTGGGATATTTGGGAAACCCATGACTCGTGCCAAAGGCCACTTGTCCGTCATCACCAAGATTGTCTCGGATTGGGAACTTAGGTACGAGAGGGGAATGTCATGAATTGAGCACCCCACTCGCCCAATAAAAAATCAGCCTCTACTAATCATGATGTGAATCTTATTTACATTATATGCTCTTGTTCTGATTATTAGACTAATTTACTATGTGATGTGCACACAAGTATAGACTAATTTACAAAACTTGAACGCTTTGATTCATGTTTGTTTTGAAAATTGTTTCAAATATGTACCACTCGAAAAAGTGATCTCATATGTACATTGATAAAATTATTTCAATTCAAGCAATTAGCCTTCATCCACAGGCATTCAAACAGTTTATCACTTAAGCATTTAGCCTCATGGTGAATATGCTTTGACATGGTAACAACCACACTCAAGTGATATGCTAAAACAAATAAAAGCTTACCTAGTACTCCAAGACAAAAAAATATGACACAGAAAAATACATGATCCTAACTATGCAATATGACTAATGCAACGCATACAATATGCAATTACTAGGCTCGGCCACTAATATGGCATATGAATCAATTTGATAGCATGCGGTCTAAGCACGTATTCAAAGAATGTATTAACTAACAATGCCAGTTAAAATGATGTGCTGAGCCTGAATGCATGCGAGACAAGTGAATGCAAACATGGGAAATGCTAAACGAAACACGATGCCCTAAACTAACCATCATAAGTAAGTAAATAAAATGAAGAAAGACGTGGGGTTGGGAGACATACACATTATTACAATTATTCCCTCGTGCAGGAGGGTTCGAATAAACTTAACTAGCTAAGCTAATTACTACGAATTAACTAACTATTACAACAACAAATTTAACTAATTATTACAAACCGAATAAACTAACTATGCTAGCTAGTTATTACAAAATCAATCAATTAATTAACTATTCTATGGAACTAGCTAATTAATTATATGAATTAATTAATTACAAATTAGAATTAACTAATTAATTACAATCATGAATACAACATGAAAGAAGTAACTAAGCTAACTAATCAGCCCTGGGAAGCGAGGAATACTCATTCATGCGCGGATTTTCACCCGAAAAGCCCACTGTTCTGCTGCCAAAATGCCTCTGTTGCACAGTTAGAACATCTTTTCACCTTGGCCTCTGCTCTGTTCTGTTCCAAAAAGTTGCTGCTCAATTTGACAAAAGTGGCCGACAGGCCAGAAGTAGTGGCCGGTTGGCCACAAATGGTAGCCTGCAGTCCAAAATAGGTGGCCTGTTGGCCAGAAAAAGTGGCTTGCCGGTCATGAAAGCTTGGTTCCTCCTGCTGCAACAGAAAGCATACAGAGCATAAACAGGGCATCCTCAGGGGATGTTTGTACACCTTACCCCTCATTATCATCAAGCAGCTCAAAGGAGTGGCAAGCTCAATTCGCAAGCCATCACTCAATGCAATTTCATTGCATGATGGCCTATGAATCAAGGGGTATAATTCAATAAATGCATAATTTAAAGACTCTCAAAACCCCCTCCCTATCATGGATTGATTAAGAGAAGTGGTTGACATTGACTCTTGAGCCGTTTACATCACTAGCAAGTATGAAACCACTCAAGACTCAATGGGTTCAATTAATATCCGATTGAACCCAAGTTGATTTAATTATCATGCATCACTTTTAGTCCAAATTTTATTACTTTATTTTAATTACCATCCATTCCTTAATCAATTAAGTCCAAATGTGAGCTTTAAGTCCTCTAATGAAAAGGAGTACCAAACCAAATATTGTTTTAGGCATGAGAAAAGTGTCATGACGTTGGTAATGAACCCTCAAAGGGACTAAATCATTAAGCACAATACCTCAACCTCATGCTTAAACAAACACTTGGTTTGAAACAACTTTGAAAACAAAGAAAAAAAGCTAAGAAAAGATGGAGGTTGCAAAAGTGATTAGAGGTGATCACAAGTATGGAAAGCAAGAAATAAACACTATTAACTCAAATAGATTGGTGGCTAAGGCCTAAACCACCAAGCCTATGAGGACAATTATACTACAAGCATGCTATATAAAGCTCAAATGTAATGAACAACTAAAAACAGTCCTAAAAGATGCTGTAATTAAGACAAAAAATAGCTAAAACGATAAGTTACAATATGGAGCAAGTTAAACTAGTAAACAAACACAAGGAGGGGAGGCTACCCCCTCCATTTTTTGGACTTCAAACCATGATTTTAGCCTCTGAAAAACCTCTGAGATTCAATATTTAAAAGCTCAAAAAAATTTGACAAAAAGGTGGGAAGCACAAGGGCAAAGGCTTGAGAAGTTAGGAGCAAGGATGGGTGATCCACCCCTCCACCCTTAATGGCCTTAAACCACAAGTTTTAGCCCAAAAATAAAGAGTATAAACAGTCAAAAAATAGTCCAAAAACAATAGAAAAGATGGCAAATAAAGCAAAAAAACAAGCCAAGACTTATACCTTTTGAAGAGGAGAACCCTTTCTAAGTGACAAACCAACACTTGCACACCCTCAAGAGATAGAAGTAAGCTCAAAATATCTCAACCCAAATACCACAAGGTTTGGTTTAGAGTGTATAGGCAAAGGCTTAAGAATTTGCAAGAGAGAGAGGAAATTGTAGAGAGAAATATTTTTGCTCCAAAATGTTCAACCCCCAAAAATGGAAGGGAAGGTCTTCTATTTATAGAAAAACATGAAAATCCCTTAGAAATATCCATACATACACGTGTGGGCAGATGCATACACCAATGGAAACAGCTGGCACAACTAGTATAAATATCTACAAAAACACACAAGTGGCCGACAGACCACACAAATGGCCGGTAGCCCACACTAGTGGGGTTACAGGTCCCAGGGTTTTTAGGCTCGAAAAACTGTGGTTTTGGTCCAAAGTAAGGCAAAAAATGTGTGTAGGGTTTGAAGGCTCAAAGTTGTGGCATTCCGCTGAGGACTTCGAGCACTTGACAAGCATATACAAATTCATCATTGGGTGCACAAGCGGTGACACCCAAGTAATAAGGGCGGTCAAAAATGAGGTGTCTACTGCTAGATAAGGGTTTTTATTCACTCTAGTATTTCACCTTGGGAAGCACCGGCTTTTTTTTTCAAAAAGAAAGATGGTGCGTTGCGACTCTGCATAGATTATCGGAAGTTGAATCGGGTAACTGTTAAGAATAAGTATCCAATGCCTCGTATAGATGATTTGTTTGATCAATTCAATGAGTCTTATTGTTTCTCTAAGATAGACTTGAGATTGGGTTATCACCAGTTTAGAGTAAAAAAGGAGGATATCTCGAAGACAACATTCCGTACGCGGTATAACCATTAAGAGTTTCTAGTAATGCCTTTTGGGCTAACCAATGCACTAGCTGTGTTTATGGATTTGATGAACTGGATCTTCCATGAGTTCCTAGACCGCTGTATGGTCGTCTTTGTGGACGACATCTTGATTTACTCACCCTCTGAGGAGGAGCACAAGGAATACTTGCGAGTGGTGCTTGAGTTGCTTAGAGCCCACAAACTGTATGCTAAGTTTGGAAAATGTGAATTCTGGCTGAGGAAAGTTAAGTTCTTAGGCCATGTGGTATCCGGGAAGGGGATGACTATAGATTCATCTAAGGTAGAGGCAATGCAAGATTGGGAACAACCTAAGAATGCTTTTGAAATCCGTAGTTTCTTGTGGTTGGCCAGGTATTACCATCGGTTCATGAATGATTTCTCTAAATTAGCTTTAGCATTGACTAGATTGACAAGAAAATAAGCTAGGTTTGTATGGAGTGAGACTTATGAGAACTCTTTTCAAGAACTTAAGGTTAGACTTACCATTGCTCCAATTTTGATTATCCTAAGAGAGAGGTTTGGGCTATTCTGTGTATTGTGATGCCTCACAGGAAGGTTTGGGTTGTGTCTTGATGCAAGAGGGGAAGGTAATAGCCTATGGCTCGCGGCAGTTGAAGACACATGAGAGGAACTACCCTACTCATGACCTAGAGTTAGTGGCGGTGATCTTTGCCTTGAAGATTTAGAGGCATTATTTGTATGGTGTGAAGTTTGAAGTGTTTTCTGATCATAAGAGTCTGAAATATCTGTTTACACAGAAAAACTTGAATCTGAGGTAGAGGAGTTGGATGGAGTTTATAAAGGATTATGATTTCAAGTTACATTATCATCCGAGAAATGCCAATGTTGTGGCCGACGCCTTGAGTAGGAAATTCATTAGCAGTGTAGCTTGTATTGCTATCCGCGAATGAGAAATGTTGGGTGCTATTGGGGAGTTTGACTTGCATCTTGGCGAGTCTATTGAGTCTGTACCCTTGTTTTCAGTAGTTGCACAGTCTACACTTGTGAACCGAGTGATAGAAGCACAGAAGGGTGACCTTGAGGTAGAATCCCTCCGAGAGAGGATCTCCAGTGGGAAGGTAGAAAGAGGCTTGAACGTACACTCTGACTCGAGAAGAAGTACTCTAAGAGTTTCACTATTCACGTAATGCGGTGCATCCGAGAGGCACAAAGATGTATCACGACCTTAGCTACCAATTTTGGTAGAGGATAATGAAGAAAGATGTGGCCGTATTTGTGTCAAGGTGCCTTACTTGTCAACAAGTGAAGGTCGAACATCAGAGGCCAGCGGGTTTGTTGCAACCCTTGCCTATAGCCGAGTGGAAATAGGAGCATGTCACGATAGATTTTGTTGTGGGCCTTCCGAGGACTCAACAAGGTAGCAATGCCATTTGGGTGGTAGTTGACAGATTGACTAAGTCGGCACACTTTATATTTATGCATGTGAACTTTATATCTATGTGTGTGAGTGACTCGGTAGACTATCTTGCCGACCTTTACATTAGGGACATAATGAGGTTGCACAGAGTCCCTGTGACGATTGTTTCAGATAGAGATCAGCATTTCACGGCTTGGTTGTGGCAGAGCCTACAGAGTGCCATGGGCACGAGATTGACCTTTAGCACTGCGTATCTTCCTCAGACTGACAGGCAGTCAGAGCGCACCATTCAGATTTTAGAGGATATACTTCAGAGTTGTGTCCTTGACTTTAAGGGGTTGTGGGATAGGCATTTGTCCTTAGTGAAGTTTGCCTATAATAACAGTTTCTAATCAAACATTAGAATGGAACCGTTTGAGGCCTTGTATGGCCAACCATGTAGATCACCTGTGTGTTGGGCAGAGGTGGGTGATGTACCTATGTTGGGTTCGGAGTTGGTCTGGGAAACGACGGAGAAAGTTGTACTTATCCATAAAAGGTTGGCTACTGCCCAGAGTCGTCAGAAAAGTTAAACCAACTGTAGAAGGAGACCCTTGTCTTTTGAGGTGGGAGACCATGTATTCTTGAAGTTATCACCTAGGAAAGGTTTGATGAGGTTTGGGAAGAGTGGGAAATTGTCCCTTCGATTTATTGGGCCTTTTGAGATCCTTGAACAGATTGGAGAGGTAGCTTATCGTTTGGCCTTGCCGCCACAGCTTTCCAAGGTTCATGATGTGTTTCATATTAGCATGCTTCGGAAGTATGGGTCGAGCCCATCGCACATGTTGGATTGGACCGACTTAGAGATAGATGATGATGCCTCGTACAAGGAGAGATCGATGAGAGTCTTGGATACTCGGGACCGAGTCTTGCGAGTCCAGACAATTCCCTTGGTTAATGTACTGTGGAAACATCACAGGGTTAATGAAGCAACATGGGAACGTGAGTCGGAAGTCCGTGAGAAATATCCAGACCTATTTGTTGATGTTTGAACATGTAGTGAAATTTTGTTATAAATGAAAATATGAAGGCATTGTATATGTTTTGGAAACATGAGTTTAATGTGAACATTGCATATGTTTTGGAAAATATGAATTGTATATTCAGTACTAAGAAATTATTCATCTTGTTAATGGGAATGGGTGACCGGAGAATGAGTCATGATGATGAAATTGATTGATGATCATTATTGTAAGTGGTTTAAACCTAGTTTTAAAACTTTATTTGAAATTTCAGGGACGAAATTCCTTAAAGAGGAAGATTATAGCGATTCTGGTTTTGACCTGACCCTTATTGTATTTTGGACTCGAGTTTCATGGTGTTGTATCATTGATCTTATCTTGCTTCCCTTGTGTTTCTTTGAATTTGGCTATTGGGTTGTTGTGGTTGCGTTTGGGACAGGTTGGTTGCTTAGTTTCTAAACTTTTGTTGCCCAGATTTTTGCTCCTCCGCTCAAGTGGCACTTCTTACGCTCGAGCAGGCTTTGCAAACTCTCAGCACTTTTGCAGGTCTACAAAACTACTGGGAGAGTGTATTCTACGCTGGAGCAGTTCTTTCTGCACTCGAGCGGCCTTTCTTGCGCTTGAGCGTTGGTCTATGGTCTGCAAAACTCCTAGAAGTGTGCATTCTGTGCTCGAGCGGACTGTGCGTATTTCAGCCCGTAAAAATGACATTTTACATCACTTTTTCACATCTCTCTCTACTTTTCAAAAACCTTAGATCTAGAGCCTCTCTCTCTCTAAAATCTACATTCTCTCTACATTTTTACCTAGATCCGTTGGTTTCTCTACCCGTGTGCCTTTGTTAAAAAGGTAGAACGTCTCAAGAGCTCCATTTTGTTCCGAACAAGATTTGGTTTCGGCGTCTTTGAAGTTCCTCTATTGTTGTTTTGGTCTTCTAAGCTTCAGGTAGGGACTTTTTATACTATCCTATGATTTTTAACTTAGTTATTTGTTGATTGTGTAAATAATGTCGGGATTTGGAGGATTTTAGACAAACTTAGGGTTTTAGTTTAAAATCAAAATAGGGGTTTTTAGATGAAGGTACTGAAAATGGTTTTGGGTATGGATATGAGGATGTATTGTGTTAAATTTGTTGATTTTGACACATGGGTTGAATTTGGGAGAGAATGAAGTTTTGCCCTAAAATGTTTCAAATAATTATTTTGTATAAATAATGAAATTAGTATTGGGAATATGAAATTAGATGAATGTGTATATAAATGATGAAGTTGGATGTGTATTATCCCTCAACTATGGAAATTTGGATAATTTGTTGTCTTGGAGATTGTATATCTGTTTGAAAATATTTGTTTTGGGCTATCAGTGGAGGACAGCTATGATTGTTGTAGAAATTACATGAGGATTAGGTGAATTGAAACTAATCTCTTAACTGTTGTCATTGAATATGATCGTATTTTAAATATATTGTATATGTATGATATTTGAGAAGAGAAAGGGGATGTACTCTATGTTTGAAAGAAGAAAGGAAATAGACTCTATTGAATTAAGTTGGCCTGTGTGTGAAGGGTGAAAGTCTCGAAAACTGCCCGTATATATGGGTGTTGATTCCCGCGGACGAAATTTCCGTAAAATGGAAAATTTAAGTGTTTATGTAATGGTTTTATTGATTGGGGAACAACTGAGTTGTAGCCTTAGTTGGATTGTCTGGATAATAATGAATTTGACTCATGAATTGATGTGAAATAAATTGACTTAAAATGAATTGAAATAAAATAGATTGAGATATAGAATTTGGTATATTATGATTTTGTAGAATACGAATGATTTTATTACAGGCATTGCATATGCACATTATACTTATATCTTTGTTAAGATTCATATATTGTGTTAGCTTATTTCTACTGGGCATTGGCTCACCCTATTTGGGAAAAATGATTTTCAGGTGTTAAAGATATGTCTCCGCCAAGACAGTAGCTTGGAGAGATTTGGAGCAAGAGTTTCTTTTTGATTGTATTTGCTTTGTATAGCCAAGGGCTTAATTGTATTGAGTTAAACTCATTTTTGTTGCAACCAAGCAGGGACTTGGAAAGATGTAAGTCTTTAGGGAAGTTGAATATTTGTTTGAATTTCATTACTTTTCACTATTTGTAACACATGTTGTAGATTCAGGATAAACAATTTATGAATGTATATCGCATGTGTCACCTTTTTTGTATATTAACTCTGATTAGTGGAAGTTTCTTATTGTATCTCTATCACTTTATACTAGCATTTGGAGTTGGATTATTGTAATTATTTTGGGGGCGTTTCATAGCCTGCTATAGTAACCACAGTGTGACAGTGCTCACTCCCACACACACACACACACTCACACTTTCTCTCTCTCTCTCCTCTTTTGTTCCTGTCTGTGGCTAGGGGTGGGTAAAGTATTATTATTTTCTATTTTATTTTTAAATTATTAATGTTATTTATTTAATTATATAAATTTATATTGTAGTTCTTGTAATTCAATTACAGTGCCAAGACAGTAGCTTGGAGAGATTTGGAGCAAGAGTTTCTTTTTTTATTGTATTTGCTTTGTATAGCCAAGGGCTTAATTGTATTGAGTTAAACTCATTTTTGTTGTAACCAAGCAGTGGCTTGGAAAGATGTAAGTCTTTAGGGAAGTTGAATATTTGTTTGAATTTCATTACTTTTCACTATTTGTAACACATCTTGTAGATTCAGGATAAACAATTTATGAATGTATATCGCATGTGTCACCTTTTTTTTATATTAACTCTGATTAGTGGAAGTTTCTTATTGTATCTCTATCACTTTGTACTAGCATTTGGAGTTGGATTATTGTAATTATTTTGGGGGCGTTTCATAGCCTGCTATAGTAACCACAGTGTGACAGTGCTCACTCCCACACACACACACACACTCACACTTTCTCTCTCTCTCTCCTCTTTTGTTCCTGTCTGTGGCTAGGGGTGGGTAAAGTATTATTATTTTCTATTTTATTTTTAAATTATTAATGTTATTTATTTAATTATATAAATTTATATTGTAGTTCTTGCAATTCAATTATAGATAATTATACAAATTATTAATTATTAACTATTATGTTATTTTATTTTTTTACTTTTACAAGATCAATCTTTTTATTTTTTATTTTTTTAATTATATAACCGTTGCAAGTTGTTTTTTATTTTTATTTTTCGAAATTTGACCATTGGTAGAGAGAGGGCCGGATGGGTGGGCCGGGCCGCCCGTAGGGCCCAGAATTTTCTGGGTTGGGCCAGGTCACAAATGGAAGGCCTAGGCCCAGGCCCAAGGTGCTGGCCTAGGCTCAGGCCCAGGCCTAACTGGGCCGAAACGGACCGTGCCAACCTCAGGCCGCCCACGAGCCTCGGGTCATTTTTACACCCCTACCCCTTCCCTATATTAACACTTTTTTTTTATTCATTTTTTTTTAATTTTTTAACAAGGTCCCTCCCTATATTAACACTTCATTCCTAACTTTTTTATACTCAGGCATTATAAATATTTTTGATAAAATACGAATTGTCTCATATAATTTACAAAATTATAAATACTTTTTTTTTATAAAAAAAATATTTAATAGAATTAACTAAAATAAAATAAAATTCATAACTTCTCTCCTATACAATGATGAAATTACCTGAATTATTAATTAAAATAAATTTCTAATATCACTAAAATTGTTAATTTACTTAATAATTTATTAATAAAAGAGATTATTTCTTTTCCAACCATTATTGAAGTAAAAATACAAAAATAAGCATTATCAAGTTTATTTTCTAAGGCACTTGGTCTATAAATCTAATTTTAGATTTTCTTTGCCTAAAGGTCCACACGCTGAGATACTTTATCTATAAGGGCAAACTCCTACAAAATGACCAAATTTGTAACAACACTGGTCTGTAATTAACTAGTAATCCGTAATTAAGGATTTCAATTAAGTAATTAAAATAAATTACGTGTTTATCGTGTATTTTGTATGCTATTTGGCTTTCTATCTATTACTCTTAAAAATATATGTCTGAAATTCTACTTTGATCTGAAAATTGAAAGCCTTATCGGCATTCGAAATTGAAATTGGTTACATCAATATGTTATTTGGAATTTTTAGAATCATATGGCAAATTTTATTAAAAATTGATTCAGTTTACTTAATTAAGTCGTGTTTGGTTGGCCAAATGTTCTAATCATTGTAATAAGCCATTATACCTATATAAATGTGATTTGTTTGTCTTGAACTCATTTGTGAGCTCAACTTCACCATTATGAGAGCAAAATCTGAGATTTGCATCTTAGAGAGAATAAGTCCAATTCTAGAGTGAGAAAAGAAGAAAATGAAGGAAATGTGAAGGAAGATTTGAAGATTATTATTTGTAAGCTCAAGATTGTGCAAGAACAAGTGTGTTTGAAGCCTCTAGGTAAGAATTTACCTTGTAATTCTTGAAGATTATGTGTTTTAGAGTTGAGTTCATGAATTATATGAGATCATTTGTATGTATTTTATAATTAATAGCAAGAAAAAGTGAAGGAATTCTACATTCATGCATAAATAGGAAGAGTTTTGCCGTGTTGAGTTGGTTTTGAGCATCTAAGTTGTTATTGTAAGTTAATTGATGCATGCATGTGTAATTCATCATGTTTTGGAGTTTAATTCATGTTTTGGAAAAGGATTTTGTACATGCATGGATCTTTTGGGCTCAAATTTGATAAATTCATGTGTTTGGAGAAAAAGATTTGGAAATCTTGCATACATGAGCTATTGAGTTCAATTTTGGTAAATTCATGAGATTTCAAAGCAAATGTTTTTTAAAGGGTCATGTATATATGTTTTCTAAAGTAATTTTGTGCTTTTGACCAAGTCATGCATGACCTTAAGCTTTAAATTGCATGTTTGGAGCTCAAAACTCTATTTTGAGAACCCAGAATTTTTGCAGGTCGCTCGAGCGAAGGATTTGCAGCTCGAGCGAACATAGCATGCATTCAATACTTTTATAGAGTTTGGGGGTTGGCTCGAGCGGCAGAACCTGCGCTCAAGCGACCACTCTTATTTTTGATCCTCAACACGAGCGACCAAAGTTGCGCTCGAGCGTAAAATGAAAGCTCCTAGAAGTTTTATAGAATTTTGCAGACCGCTTAAGCGACCAAAGTTATGCTCGAGCGAAGACCCTGTTTTCAGAAATTTGACTAAGTGTTTCAAAGTGCATTTTGGCATCTTCATTGCATTCTTAGGCATTCCTAAGCCTTAATTAAGCTACAATAATGAGGATATGAATTAGAAACACTCTAAGAAAGATTAAGAATCCATGTAAAGAAAGCTAAGCCGTGATGGCCATGTGAAAGAGTAATGATAAGACGTGTTTTGTGCTATGTACGTTTTGATTATAGGTCAAAAATTGGAGACTGACCAACCGTTTCTGGAAGCCCACTGTGAGTAACGTTATTGTAAAGATATGTTCATATGAATTATGTTTCAAATGTTATGTAATAAGTTATGATTTCTAAAATGCAATTTGTTTACGTGAACGAATGTTCTATGTTTGAAATCTATTATGGCATCCATAGATAGTCCCAAGTCATGGGGGACAACATGTTAATGTGGGTCCATGACATATATGTGATTACGAGATCTCGTTAGCCACTTGCCAAAGTGGTGATGTGTTTAATCGGTATTCGGAACTGATTACTCTAATCGGATGACGATGTGATGTGTTCTATGAGATGTACCATTATTATGTTCTGATATGAGAATTGATTCTATTATGATCTATTTTATGAATATGATATGTTCGGAATTCGTTCACTAACCCCTTTGCATTAATGTTATTCACTGGGCTTTAGCTCACTGTTTGTATATATATGTAGGTGAACGTGTGCAGGACCGGGCTTGAGGGCTTCTGTCTGACTTTCTTTTTGTCAAGCCAACCATCGTGCCTCACGTGGAGGTTCTTGAAGTGTTGTATGTTATAAGCTTCGGTTGTTTGTGTATATAAGACTTGATTTGTTTTTGTTGGCTGCACTTAAGATGCTATAGTTAAGTGTGTGGGTATAATTGATTTTTGGATATGTATATAAACTTTTAAATATTATGTTTCATATAAGTCTGCACAGCTCAATGGACGATTATATTTATGTGTTTGCTTTCGCTAGCCCCTTAATTTTGTTTAATCTATTCAGAGGCCTTTGGTAATCCCAGGATTACTGGCCGGTTACGGTGCTAAACCTACAGGAGCGGGTTTGGGTCGTGACAAAATTACTCATGTATACATGTATAGTATACACGGTTAAACCAAACCAAACCCTCTCATCTTTCTCTTCTCCTTTTCTCCATCGACTGACTTGTCTAGGTCTTCTCTTCGCTGCCGCTCCTTGCTTCAATGCCGTCGTGTAACCACCATTGACAGATAACCACTTTCACCGCCACAGTCCATATCGGTGTCGTCGGTCTTGGAGTTCACATCAGCTTCATCTGATTTGTCACCATGGATTCGTGGCCTCCTCGGCTAACTCCTTTGATCAGCGATTTCAACATCTTTGTTCTTATCATCATCGGTTGACTCTGATACAAAACCATGTCCTCTCTCAGAGCTTAGAAGTCGTCAACGTTCAATCGGTACCTCTCAAGGCATTGCAGATCCAAAACCCTAAAGTTTGAAGGTATTTATCAAGTTATTGCAGATTCAATCGGTACCTCTCAAGGTATTGCAAATCCAAAACCCTAAAGTTTAAAGGTATTTCTCAAGGTATTGCAGATTCAATCGGTATTTCTTAAGGTATTGCAATTTGCATTCATCTGTTTTCATCTCTCTTTTACTTCCTTTGAAAACCCTAAAGTTTAAAGGTATTTCATATGTTCGATTCTTTGTTTTTAATCATTTTATATCTTCATCATCGATATACAAAGACGATAACAAATTGTTCAACCAAAAACAAGAGTAACGGCAGCAGATCACAATCAATATACAAAGGGTTGTCTCGCTTAGCAGAGATGTTTGTATGTATATTATGCTTGCGTGATAACATTCTTATATGATTATATGGGTATAAGATTTAATTCCTAAGATGTTGATTCGGTCTACGGGTTTCTAGAAGTCCCATTAAAAGAGCACTTGATCACTGCTGTTTCTAATTGGAACTCAGGTAACGCCATGGGACGGTCATTATCTAGGAAAGAAAATTCGTATGTGTTTATGTGACTACGTGCTTATGTGGAGTGAATTACTGACCGCATTAGGACGCGAGTAAGTTAGCTTCGGCATATTTGTAAATGTGCTAATCTCTTTTTTTATCTTTATTAGGATGTCAGGACGTGGACATGGTGGTGATAGGCGTGGTAGGCCTAGAAGGCATGAGGTGCCTTTACTGGATGATATTCCGACACAAGAAGAAGGAGTTGGTCAAGCCAATGTAGTTGAGCCAGTTAGTCAGCAGGCCATGGGCGCTTTGGCCCACGAAATGGTTGGAGCATTGCAGGAATCTATGTACATTCTCAGAGCTGAGAATCAAGTCCAGGCCTAAGTTGTTGAGACAGTGCTATCTTTTCTGAAGAGAGAGTTTTTCCCATCGAATCCGAATGAGTTTCTGGGTGATCCAAAGGAGCCACTAAAGACAAATAAGTGGTTAGAGCAGATTGTGAAGACGTTTAAGATGCTTAGCATCGAGGACGACAGACTAAGAGTGATCCCAGCATCCTTCCAGCTGAAGGGAGATGTGGGTCAGTGGTGGAAGTATGCGTGTTGGCGCATTGGAGTGACTTGGGAGGCTTTTGTCAACACCTTCCAGGACAAGTTTTTACCTCCCACAGCTAAAGAGAAGTTGAGGGAGCAGTTTCTGAAGCTTAAGCAGCTCAACACCAGTAGCCGAGTTTGAGGCAGCTTTTACTAGCCTCTCTAGATTTGTACCTGAGCTTATAGTGATGGAGGAACGTTGTTGTGTGGAGTTTGAGAAAAGGTTGAGGACCAGGCTCCTTTTCAAGGTGGCCACGTCAATGATTAGGGATTACAGACGACTTGTAGAGTCGGTGGCTCACCTTGAGACTGTGATACAGTTGGAGAAGGAATGGATGAGGAGCTCTAGGAGGAGTCAGGATGGTTAGGGGAACAGTAAGAGGCAGAGGGGTTCTAACCCACAGCAGTCCTAAGGAGCGCAGTCAAGGTCCACTTTTTCAATGCTGAGTTCAAGTTCTAGGAGAGGTGGTCAAGGAGATTTTACTTGCTTCAAGTGTGGTCAGTTGGGCCACAAGTTTCCAGCTTGCCCGCAGAGAGGAGGAGGGCAGCGGTCGGTATCATCTTCGGCTCATTCTCAGAGCCAGAGCCAATAAAAAGGGTAATCGCTCACTTGTTATTAGTGTGGGCAAGCAGGGTACTTGAAGAGATTTTGTCCACAGTTGGGTGGCACACCTGGTGCGTCTGGTTTGAGGCAGACACAGGGTCACCAGCTTGTACAGTCAGCACAAGCCTCGAGGGCCAATCAGAGAGCCTCTTCGGCTTAATTTGTGCATTAGACCTATGCTTCGAGATGAGAACAAGTAGACCAGAGATCTTCAGGGCTTGTGTATGTTGTTACCATGCCAGACCTAATACCAGCACCTTCAATAGTGAGAGGTACTTTCTTGTTATGCAATTCCATTGCTAATATGTTTATTGATACGGGTGTATCCCATTCATTTATCTCGTCTGCATTTGCATCGGCTTTGGGGTTAGAGTTAGCTTGATTAGTATCTCCTCTCAATGTAGAGTCACCTATTGGTGGTGAGATCGTTTTGGAGCAAGGGTGTTGGGGTTGTGATATAGAGGTTACCGGTCGCCAACTTCCTTTTGCATTTGTGTTGATTGACATGCCTAGTTTTGATGATATTTTGTATATGGAATGGTTGTCATCGTATTGGGCTGTCATAGATTGTTACCTTTAAAGAGTTACTGTATGTACCTTGAGCGGTGATTGCTTTTATTTCTTGGGGGATCGGGTTGATAGAGTTGTACCACTGGTGTATGATACGTATAGATGGAGTGAACTTAGTTGTCTCCTTGCTAACTTTTTGGGTAATGAGTGTGATGAAATCTGTGTTGAATTGCCAAAGGTAGTTTGTGAATACCCGGATGTTTTCCTTGAGGATCTCTCTAGTTTACCATCTCACCGAGAGATAGAGTTCTCTATTGATTTAATGTCTGGCATGACACCGATTTCTATGGCACCATATAGATTTTCACCTGCCGAGTTGAGTGAGTTGAAGATTTAACTCCAAGTACTGTTAGATAAGGGTTTTATCCACCCTAGTACTTCACCTTGGGGAGCATCGACTCTCTTTGCCAAAAACAAAGATGACGCATTGCGACTTTGTATCGATTACCAGAAGTTAAACTGGGTAACTGTTAAGAACAAGTACCCAATGCCTCATATAAATGATTTGTTTGACCAGTTGAAGGGATCTTGTTGCTTTTCTAAGATAGACCTGAGATCCGGTTATCACTAGTTAAGAGTAAGGGAGGAGGATATCTAGAAGACAACATTCCGTATGCGGTATGGCCATTACAAGTTTCTAGTGATGCCCTTTGGGCTAACCAATGCACCAGCTGTGTTTATGGATTTGATGAACTGGATCTTCCGTAAGTTCCTAGACCATTTTGTGGTTGTCTTTGTTGATGACATCTTGATTTACTCACCCTCTGAGGAGTTGCACGAAGAACACTTGCGAATGGTGCTTGAATTGCTTAGAGCCCACAAACTGTATGCTAAGTTTGGGAAATGTGAATTCTAGTTGAGAGAGATTAAATTGTTAGGCTATGTGGTATCCGGGAAAGGGGTGACTATAGATTCATCCAAGATAGAGGCAGTACAAGATTAGGAACTACCTAAGAATGCTTTTGAGATCCGTAGTTTTTTGGGGTTGGCTAGGTATTACCGTCAGTTTGTGAAAGATTTCTCTGGGTTACCTTCACCATTAACTAGATTAACAAGGAAAGGAATTAAGTTCATGTGGAGTGAGACTTGTGAGAAGTCTTTTCAAGAGCTTAATGTTAGACTTACCACTGCTCCAGTATTGATTATTCCGGAGAGGGGTTTGGGCTATTCGGTGTATTGTGATACTTCACGGGAAGTTTTGGGTTGTGTATTGATGCAAGAAGGGAAAATAGTAGCTTATGGCTCGCGACAGTTGAAAACACATTAGAAGAACTACCCTACTCATGACCTAGAGTTAGCGATGGTGATCTTTGCCTTAAAGATTTGGAGGCATTACTTGTATGGTAAGAAGTTTGAGGTGTTTTCTGATCACAAGAGTCTGAAATATCTGTTTACACAAAAAGACCTGAATCTGAGACAAAGAAGGTGGATGGAGTTTATAGAAGATTATGATTTTGAGTTACATTATCATCCGGGAAAGGCCAATGTTGTGGCCAATGCCTTGAGTAGAAAATCCTTTGGTAGTGTGGCTAGTATTGCCATTCGAGAATGGGAGATGTTCGGTGTTATTAATGAGTATGACTTACATCTCGACAAGTCCGTGGAGTCTGCCGCCTTGTTTTCGATAGTGGCACAACCTACACTTGTAAACCGAGTGATAGAAGTGCAGAAGGGTGATCTTAAGGTAGAAACCGTCCGGGAAAAGATCTCTAGTGGAAAGGTAGAGAAAGGCGTGAATGTGTATCCCGACTCGAGTGTTAGATATTGTGACCATCTTTTTGTACCAGAGTCTTGTCGAGAGGAAGTACTCCGAGAGTTTCCCCATTCATGCCTTGCGGTGCATCCGGAAGGCACAAAGATGTATCATAACCTTAGTCGCCAGTTTTGGTGGAGGGGAATAAAGAAAAATGTGGCCTGTTTGTATCGAGATGCCTTATTTGTCAACAAGTGAAAGCCGAACATCAGAGGCCAGCGGGTTTGTTGCAACCCTTGCCTATAGCCGAGTGGAAGTAGGAGCATTTCATGATGGATTTCATTGTGGGTTTTCTTAGGACTCAACGGGGTAGTGATGCGATTTGGGTGGTAGTTGACCGGTTGACCAAGTCAGCGCAATTTATACCTATGCGCATGAGTGACTCGGTGGATTATCTTGTTGTCCTTTATATTAGGGACATAGTGAGGTTGCACGTAGTCCCAGTGATGATTGTTTCGGTTAGAGATCCGCATTTTACAGCTCGATTGTGGCAGAGCCTACAGAGTGCCTTTGGCACGAGGTTGACTTTTAGCATCGCATATCACTCTCAGAATGATAGGCAGTCAAAGCACACCATTCAAATTCTAGAGGATATGCTTCAAGGTTGTGTTCTTGACTTTAAGGGGTCATGGGAGAGGCACTTACCCTTAGTGGAGTTTGTCTCCAATAATAGCTTCCAGTCGAGTATTCGCATGGCACCGTTTGAGGCCTTATATGGCCGACCGTGTAGATCCCTTATGTGTTGGGCCGAGGTGGGTGATGCACCAATGTTAGGTCTAGAGTTAGTCCGGGAAACGATAAAGAAAGTCACACTTATCTGTAAGAGGTTGGTTACGGCCTAGAGTCGACAGAAAAGTTATGCCGATCGTAGGAGACCTTTGTCTTTTAAGGTAGGAGATCATGTCTTCTTGAAGATATCACCTATGAGGGGTTTGATGAGATTTGGGAAGAGTGGGAAGTTGTCCCCTAGATTTATTGGGCCTTTTGAGATCCTTGAACGGATTAGAGAAGTAGCTTATCGTTTGGCCTTGCCGCCATAACTTTATGAGGTTCATAATGTGTTTCATATTAGTATGCTTCGGAAGTATGAGCTGGATCCATCGCACGTGTTGGATTGGACCGACTTAGAGGTAGATGAGGATGCCTTATACGAGGAGAGACTAGTGAGGGTCTTAGATATTCGAGATCAAGTCTTGCGAGGCAAGACAATTCATTTAGTAAAAATGTTATGGAAACATCACGGAGTTGAGGATGCAACTTGGGAATGTGAATTGGAGGTCTGTGAGAAGTATTTGGACTTATTTGTTGATGTTTGAGCATGTATTGAGATTATGTTATGTTAATGAAATATGAAAACATTGTATATGTTTGAAAATATGGAAACATTGTATATGTTTTGGAAAATGTGAATTGTACTTTCAATGTTGGAACTTGTGTATCGAGTTGATGAGAATAGATGACCGGAGAATGGGTCATGGTAATAGAATTGATTGATTATCATTGTTGTAATTGGTTTAAACATCGTTTTAAAGTTTGATTTATAACTTTCGGGGATGAAATTCCTTAAGGGGGAGAGGTTATAGTGATCTAGATCCATTTATTACTTTTGAATCCGGGAAACCATATTCGTGATGGTTGTTCTTTTCTCTTCATATTTGGTTTTGGCTTCGAGGGTCGATACCGCCTTTGTTAAGGTCGTCACTGCCCTCTTATCTTTTTTTGTTAAGCTCCAAAGGGTCGACATTAGTGTTGAAAGGGTCGACACTATATTCTTGGAATAGCTATTGAAATTTAGGGTCGACACCAGCCTTGGTGGTGTCGACACTTATCTTTTATTGTTGGCCTCAAGGATCGACACCAAAATCTGGGTTTGCTTGCTAAAATTTAGTGTCGACACTAGTGTTGGAAGGGTCGACACCTTGTCCGCTTCCTGCATTGTCATTTCTTTCTGAAGGGTCGACACCCCCTCCACAAGAGTCAACTCCTGCGAGTTTGTTTTCAGATTTTAGTTTGGCTTTGGGCCCTACTTCTTAGGGATTTTGACTTGTTCTTTCGGGTTGACTTTGGGACCTTATTCCACTTTAATCTAGCACTATAAATAGGGCCCTCACTTACCATTTTCTTCACTTTTTCTTCTATTTTCCCTCTCTAAACCGTGAGTCCGTGCTTTCTCTCTCTAAACTCATTTTTTTGCTCAAAGATCTTTAGATCTACTCACTTGGAAGCATCTTCTCGCTTTCCTCCTTTGAGATTAAGTGTAGAGCTTGTCAAGGGCTTCGTTTTGATCGGAGCAAATTGTCGTTTCATTTCTGTCGAATTCTTGGGCTTTCTTCCTTCTTCTTCTTCTAAGTTTAAGGTACGGATTCTCCGTACCCTCTTATGAATTTTAACTTAGCTATTTGTTATTTCTAAAACAACATTGTGATTTTTGGAGATTTTGGACAAATCTAGGATTTGGTTAGAGATCAAAAAGTGGGGTTTTGAAATGGGTTGTTGGCTATGCTAGTAGAAAGGTGTTTATTGTTAATCTATGATGAAGTGATGGGTTTTCACCTTTGGAAATGATTTGTAAAGAAAAATGGATTTTGCCCAAGAAATATCAAATGTTGATCTTGTAAAGATAATGGAAATGATTCTGGGTTTTATGTAATTGAAATGATATCTTTCTCTACTTAAAAATAATTTTGAAAGAAAACAGGGTTTTGCTCTAAAACCATGGGTTTGACATGCGTTGGAAAAATATTGAAGAATGATGTTGGTTTTGTAATATCACTCATGTCCTGATGATGGTGATGGAGGATATTGATGATGATGGCGGAGTTGGATATGTTATATTGCTTACATCTTGGAAATGATAATAATGTATATTGTTATTGAAATTTTCTATTTATAAGAGATATTTTGTTTTGGGTTATTGGTGGAGGATAGCTATGATTGTTGTAGAAATTGCATGATAATTAGGTGAATTGAAACTAATTTCTCATCCATTTGCATTGAATATCATCACATTTTTAATACATTGTAAATGTATGATGTTGGGAGAAGAAACGGAATGTACTCCATGTTTGAGAGAAGAAAGAAGATGTACTCCATTGAATTAAGTTGGCCGGAGTGTCCACGATGAAAGTATCGAAAACCACGAGTATACATGGGTGTCAATTTCCGCAGACAAAATTTTCGTAAAATGACAAATAGAAGTGTTTGTGTGATGGCTATATTAGTTAGAGACCCACTGAGTTGTACCATCAATTTGGTTGTCAGAATAAAATGGAAATGACTCATGAATGGAGATAAATGGGTCGAGATATAAGTTCGACATGATGTGACTTTGCAAAAGAGTTATATATGATTTTATCACGAGCATTGCATATACATTCACCTTATACCTTTGTTAAATTTCATATGTTGTGTTAGATTATTTCTATTGGGTTTTGGCTCACCCTATATGGGAAAAACATTTTCAAGTATTGGTGATATGCCTCCGCTAAGGCAATAACTTAGGAGGACTTAGAGCAAGAGCTTCATTTTTGTTTAATTGTGTATTTGTTTTGTACAAGCCAAGGGTCATTAAATGTACTGGATTTAAATCCATTTTGTTGTAACCAAGTACTGGCTTGGAAAGTTTAAGCCTTTAGGGCATTCTCTTAATTGTTCATCTTTCATTTTACATTCTTCATCACGTAACATATGATATAGATTCAAGGTTGGACTTGTGAATGTATATCTATATATGTTGCACTTTTGTACAAGAAACCAGAAGTTAATGAAAGATAATTATTTCATCTTGTGTTGTTGTTCGATTAATACTGTAGACTGGTTATTGTAATTATTTCGGGGCGTTACAAGTAATGGTGAAAAGGAAAAAAAAAAATTGTAAAAAACGCAAATCACTCCAAACTTAGTTTTTGTTTCTCATCAAAAGTGGTGAGAAACTAAATTACTCCTTACAAAAAATTTATAATACCTGAACTACCCCTCTACATACAAAGAAAATAAAATAAAAAGACATATATCTTTTTTTTTAATCGTTATCCATCCAAATCAAAAGGTGAAAATTCACAATCATTTCGGTTCTTTTCTTAATTAGGTGAGAAACTCCAATTATTTCCTTTCTTTTCTCATCTCTCAATCCAAATAGAGTGTGAGAGTTATCACATGATATTATTTACATGATACTCTCAATCAATGAAAAATAACAACACATATTAAAAGGGTTATTCTTTATCACCTAACTATATGATAAAAATAAATTAATAACACGTTTCAATTATAAATTTTCTACTACATAACTAATTTAATATACCAAATGTCATATAATTCTACTACATAACTAATTTAGTATACCAAATGTCATATAATTTTTCTAAATTAGAATAATTACTCAACAAACAGTTGTGTTCATCTACTAGAAAATTATTCAACCAACCCTTTTGAAGGGGCATAATATAAAACGGGTCGAATCCAAGCCTTAGGCCGGTCCAATCCACTAAACCCAAACCAAAGTGGGTCAGATAATTGTGTAGGCAAAGCTAATTAAGCCCATCTCCATGAAGTTTCCAAGTCCTCAAGCACTTAAGCCCAACTTGCAGTGAAAAGGTCAGTCCAACCGCAATGCTGGGTTAAGTTGAGCTACTGGACTTAATCCATAAACTGAACTAATGGGCTGAACCCATCTTCAGAACCAAAGTGGGCTGAGCCCACAAAAAGATAACCATATGGGCCAGCCCATCTCTACAAGCAATCTTATAAAAGGCCGAGCCGAGGCACAACGGTACCAAGCTGAAGGAATCTCTCAGATAAATGTGGAAGCTATGAGCGCATGCATGTGCAAGCTGCTACCTTAGCCGGTCCCCTCTCTCTAGAATCAACGAAACAGTTAGCAAAGAGAATGTGATCTGTTATATGCATGGTTACAATAAGCACAAACATCCATTGTCAACTACCTTGAGGTCCCCTATCGTGAGCAATGTTAAGGAAAGCCATGAAGCACCAAAGCTCCATGAAACCATCTTGGGCAACAAGCAAAGTCTTCTATATAAGCCTCACTCTCTTCACATTGAAGGTATCTCATGACAACTCAACTCATTTAAACATAACTGAATACATTCTTTCTTTTGCTCTCTATGTGCTTAGAGAGAGCCCTTCATCTTCGATCACTCATTCCTACGCCGGAGGGGTTTTCCGGCCAACCCCAACCGGGCAGCTCTGACGATGTCTGTGTTACAAGTCCTCAGTTCCTGGATAGACGATTCAGTTGCGGAGCTTTGATCCACTTTCGTCTAGTGCGGGATTCGGTACGTACAATTGGTGTAGTGAGCGTGGACTCTTCATCTCTGACTTTTACATCTGATTCCGGCAATGGAAATTGAGGATATTCCACCCTCTACATCAACTCCACTGACATAGAAGACGAAGGATAATTATCTGGCACTGCCAACGATTCTGGAGAAGCAAACCAGAAATAACAACCAGACTCCATCTAAAAATATATGTTAACAACAAATACAACCATGTATTACATGATAACCATCGAAAAGTACCAACAAAAACAACCACTCATTACAATGTCATCATCCAAACAAATACTAAAAATTAATTTGGTAAAAATTTTAAAAAAATAAAATTGTAAAAGATTTATCATTTTTATATAATTTTATCTTTGGTGAATAGAAATAATTTTTAAAAATTCAAAAATAATTTTTTCACATTTATTTTTGTCAAACTAGTTAATATTTTATCAAATTAACGACTTTGCCTTGAAATAGAGAAATGATATCTTTAATAGTTCTTATTTAGAACGAGATTCAAAATTCAAAATCAAATATATCACAATTAAAAATCAAACACTAAAATAATATAAATCTCAAACTATAAGTGTGATAACCCTGTCCTGTGTTATGTTAATTAATCTTATTTATGATTGTGATTATGTACTTGATATGATTTTGAGTGTCATTTATATGAGTATATGTGTTTTTGAATTTCTATCTGTTCACCGTAGAAAAATTTGTTTGATTTTCTGCTATAAAATTTAATTAAAGGCCGTAGAGGCAACAGAAATTGAAATTGACTGTGTTTTTGCACTTAGCATGATTTTTAGAGCCTACGGTAAAATTTAATTAAAAATCGATTCGGATCAAAATAATTAGATTAAATCAATTAAATTATGTGCAATTGGTTAACCTTAATTGAGATGGATTAGTTTAAGTTAATCACTCTGTGTATATATGGGTTAAACACACTTAAGCTCCTTATTTTTTTGACCTCAAGAATCTAAAAATACACTCTATAGGGAGAGAGTGAGCCGAATTAGAGAGAGAGAGGGAGCTCAACCTTGGGAATTTACACAAGAATTCAAGAAACTAGGAGGATTAGCTCCAGAATTGGCTATAATTGGAAGAGTTGAAGCTCCAAGGTGAGTAATTGAGTTCAAATTCATGAGTTTAAGTTTATAAATAAGTGAATCCAAGCATGATATGTGACTAAGAACAAGAATTAGAGTTGTATATATATGCATGTTTGTATTCACCATGACTATGTTCATTTGAGCATGAAACATGAAGAATTGAGTACCAAATCATACATGCAAGCAAAGTTTTGTTGAGCTTCATGATTATAAGTATCATTTGTACCATTCGAAATGGAATTAGAGTCAATGAGTTACATGCATGCATGATTCATGAAGGTATGTAACTTGATTGCATGAGTTTTGAAGAACTTAAAATGATTTGGGAAATTTGGGAAATGGACCATGATTTTGGGATAATTGGTTTCAAATTATCTAAGTTTTTATGTTAAACAATGTTTTTCTACGTTTTTGGCATCATTTTGCAAACTTTGGAGCCTTTGGGGTTGTGTTTTGAAGCTGAAATAGCTTGCTGGAAAACCCAAAATTTGACTTCTCCGCTTGAGCGAAAGTGTCGCTCGAGCATGAAAGTCAAGCTCCTAGAAATTTTACAGAGATTTGTACTATAGCTCGAGCGACAAAGTGTGCGCTCGAGCGAACCCTGTTTTGCAAGGCTCGTCGCTCGACCGTCAGAAGTCTCGCTTGAGCATAAAATGCGTGCAACCAGTACTTTTACAGAGTTTTGTAGGCCGCTCGAGCAACCAAAGCTGCGCTCGAGCGAAGGGCCCTGTTTCAAAAATTTTGAAAAGTCGTTTTATGTTTCGTTTTCCGTTCTCTTTCGTTTATAAACACTCTTAGGCATGCATGAACTAAAGGGATAAGAAAGAGGCCTAAGAGAAATAAAAAAATTAAGAACGGATTGAAACGCTTGTGACCCAATATGTTATGAAATGTGTAGGGTCAAGCGCAAGGGCAAATCCATCGGCAGAACACTCTGAGTAATATCTTAATAAAGATATTTTCATGTATATTATTTTCCAAATGCTACTCATGTGTAAGTTTTCTAGACTTGTGAATTTGAATTATGAGTGAGCATTCTATCCGTTTGAATATTTTGATGGGCCAAAGGCCATTTGAATGTCGTGATAGGCCAGAGGCCGTTTGAATATCGTGATGGGCTAGAGGCCATTTGAATATTTTGATAGGCCAAAAGCCGTTTGAATATCGTGATGGGCCAAAGGGCATTTGAATATTTTGATGAGCCAAAGGCCGTTTGAATATCGTGATGGGCCAAAGGCCGTTTGAATATTTTGATGGGCCAAAGGCCGTTTGAATATTTTAATGGACCAAAGGCCGTTTGAATATTTTGATAGGCCAAAGGCCGTTTGAATATTGTGATGGGCCAAAGGCCGTTTCAATATGAATGTAATGGGCCAAAGGCCATTTGAATGAAAAGTAATTATGATCACGAATATGAAATTCGCATAAATATGAATATGGAAATAATGGGCCCAAGGCCGTTTGATACGTTTGAAATGTTTGAATTGGGCCCGAGACCGTTTGATGAATCTGACAAGTTATACAATGGGCCCAAGGCCGTTTAATATGTTTGCTAAGGATCTAAAATAGGCCCGAGGCTATTTGACATGTATAACAAAAACACAGAATGGGCCTAAGGCCGTTTGTATATGAAATTTACGGGTTCGATGTACATAATATGAATTTCATTCATGTAACCCCTTTACTTTGGTATTATTCACTGGGCGTTAGCTCACTCTTATTTATATATATGTAGGTGAGCAAAGGGATGTCCAACCCCAACATTAGTGGAGTTTGAGAAAGGAACCCGAGTTTTGTGAAGCCAGCCCAGGTGCCTCACGCAAGAGCTTTGTTTATGATCTTTTGTATTTTCCTTTGCTATTTTCATTGGTCATGATAGACCATTTATGTGTATAAGCTTTTGGTATAGCTGACTATGTGTTTGAATGATCCTGGGTGCACAAGATGTTGACTACTAATATATGGTGTGAGTTATTATCAAGTATATAGGAAATGTTTTTAATTTTCCATGTAAGCACAACTCATTGGACAAAAATTTTAAGTCTACTTCCGCATCTGGCCCCATATTATTAATTTTTAATTGATTTCTGTTTGAGGCCGTAGGTAATCTCATAATTACTGGCCGGTTATAACCTTAATCTATAGGGGCGGGTTCGGGTCATGACAATAAGAACCATTATTGTAACCCTCCCATCATTATTTCATGTTTGATATACTCTAAACATGGGTAGGTGAATGACTCTACATGTGATAATATGTTCAAGTTGGTAGCAGGTTAAACTGTTGGAATTTTTGTAATTTTACTATCTTGCTTCTTCATATGTTTTTTCTATTTTTCTACATTTCCTAACTTTTTATATAACTGCATGTATCATGACTCATTTTTAACGTTCCGTTTTAGCCCACTTTAAATTTTAATTGATTATATTTGATTTTTTTTTTTTCTAAAAGAACTTCTAGAAAATATATTGAAAAAAATTGTTGGGATTACTTTAAATCACTACAATACCATTTTGAAATATTTCGGAACATTTGTTTCAAAACATAATTTGTGCTCGTAAAGATTATTTCTCAAGGTCGCACCACGATCTTATCCATGACACGTGTAAGTTTTTTATACAAACTTGAACACGAGTAGAGGTGTTAAGCTCCTCTAAAGTATCTCCCTGCATTGATTTGGTGAAGTGAGTTAAGCAGAGTGCGACACCTATCAACCAAGGGTTATGATTAAAACCTCACCAAAACGACGTCATTTTGGTGAGTAAATTAAAAAGAAAAAAAAATCAAATTTCCCTTTGTTTCAGTCATTCAACAACGAAGATGAGAGAGAGTGAGAGAAAAAAGGAGAGACAAATGAGGGGGTGAAGAAGAAGCTCACCCCATCGTCACCCGACGTCCTCCCCTGCTGCCAACGAAGCTATTTGGACCCTCCAAACTATTTCAAAATTTTGGGTTTCGTTTGAATGGTAATGGTAATATAAATGAGTTGATTGAGAGATTCTTGCATGGTTTATTTCAAATCTATTCTTAGAGTTTTGATTTGGGGCTTTTTACATGATTTATTCAAATCTATTCTTGGGTAAAAAAATTAGACTTTTGATTTGGGACTTTTTTCATGATTTCTTTCAAATTAACATATACAAAAACAGAGAGAGAGAGAAGAAGAAGAAGAAGAAGAAGAAGAAGAAACTTGGAGTGAGCTAACATCAAACTTAGATTCGGTGAAGAGTGAATCTAATGAAAATTGAGGAAAATCAGTACCAATTTCCAGCCAGAAGATGAAACTTGGAGCACAATTGGGGCTATCTGATAATGTTGGTTTTAATTTTAGTGCTTGTTTGAAGGGCTTATCATCAATTTTAGATTTCCAAAAGAGAGAATCCAATGAAAGTTCTAGGAAATCAGACTTTGAGGATGTTGGAAAGATGAAAGTAGATATTGAAGTAGGTTCTATTGTAAATAATAAAGACAATTTTGTATTTGGAAGTAGCGTTAGTAGCACCAGTGCTTCTGGGACAAACACAGTACACAAACTCTCAGATGAGATGAAGAAATTGACCGATGATGATTGTGGAAAGATTGGATGTTTTGTTGGAGTATGGCGGGTAGGGCGTCGGCGGAGGCAGCACGTTGGGGGTGGGAAAGGGCAGGGCAGGGCGGGGCGGCGATGTCCTCCTCCTTCTCTCTCATTCTCTCTCTCAAACTCTCCCTAGGAACGAATTGAAAAGAAACCCAAATTCAAAGAAATTTGAATTTTTTTTTTCCAATTTACTCACCAAAATGACGTCGTTTTGGTGAGTTTGAATCTTAGCCCTTAGCGGCTGAGTGAGACACATGTCGGCCATCCTCTCTTCACTATAGGAGATCACTATAGGAAATCACTCTAGATGATCTTAACGCTTGCAAACCTACTGGTTAGTGCCAGAAAACTACAGTTAACTAACAAATAAATGAAAAATATGCTCCAATGATTTTATTAAAGTGCTTGTTAGTTAACAAGTTTGCTAACCCCTTAAACCATGGCTAAGTCAACCAAGCTTCACAAGGCTAAGAGGGCTTAAAACAGGTCCAAGGCAGACTTAGACAATGCTAAGGGAACACCTAGATGGCATCTAAGTGGCTTAAACATGCAAGCATACAAAGGAGCACATTCATGGAGCATGAGGTAACAACCTTTTAAAGCAACAAAGGAGTATCAAATCCAAGTATGCAAGCATGTTATAAGGACTGAAATATCATGGTAAGTGGTTCCAAACCACTGAAATAATGCAAGTAATGCATGCTATACACTCACACACCTAAGGCTAACAAGCCAAAATGCAAGGTGGCTATACTAAGCATGCTATGGTTAACCAAAACGACCAAGAACAAAACTTAAGCATGCTAAAATAAACACAAAAGCCTCACAAAGCTTGGCCAAAATCATGCTAAAACAAGGGTCAACACTTAAAGCATGTTTAGGCCAAAACATGGCATTACAAGGCATGTATGCTAAACAAGCATGGTGTACCTAAACCAACTAAAAACAGAGCTATATTATGACATAATAAGCACAAAAATCAGTTAAGGCATGATCAACATGAACCTAAACTAGATGCTCCCTCAAGAGGCAAAAATAGCCCTTTTCAAGGACAACAAGGAGAGGGGGTGGCCCTTTTCTTCTTAGGACCTTAAGGCACCATCCTCACCACTGAAATCCCTCAAGATTTTAGTGGTGAGTAGGCCCAAACACAATGGTCCCGGAGCTCACCAAAATAGTACAAGAACAAAGGCCAAACAAGCCTTAAGAGGGGTCAAACAACCTCAAAGCTCAAAACACTCTGAAACAACTATTTGAAGGACTCAAAAACAAAACTTTTATATGTTATACACCAAGTCTAAAAATAGTTGCAAGGTAGTCGAAAAAGCTATACAAAAATGGAGTATTTAAAGGTAAAGTTCTTACCCTTGAAGACCTCTTTCAAGAACAGCATTCCAGCTGTTTTTTTGGCTCCAAACCAGTCTAAAAACTTCAAGAAAAGACCTCTGGCCCCTCAGCAACCAAGAAAAGGTGTAAGACTATGTGTTTGTGTGCAATAGTAAGACAAAACACACACAAAAACACAAAGAGAGAGAGAGATAGAGATAGGATATGTGCAAACCCTAACCCTAGAACTCAAAGCTCTGAAAAAAAGTTGTCTAACCTAAAAGAAGGAGAAGAGGCCTCCTCTTATAGAAGATTCAACCTTGTAAAGCTTCTAAGGCAAGCTAACAAGGTTGAAATCCCTCCATACACACGTGTATGGAGGGGAGCAAAGGTGGGTGCCAGCTATCACAGCTGGCACAAAAATATCTGCAAAAGCAGGTGAACAGTGGTCGGCCAGCCAAAAATGTAATTTGGCCAAAATAGATGGCCGGTTGACCATATATAGTGCCAGCTGGCCAAACATTTGGCCGGTGGAAACAAAACACAGCCAGTGGCCTCAAGCCATGGCTGGTGATGTGTGGGGATGGCCCACAAGCCATTCCCTGCCCCTCCAAGGTAAAACACAATTGTTTGGTGCAAAACCAGACACAAAACAGTCGAGTCGAGAGATCCTGAGGCAAGGCGCGTAGCCGAGACCTCCGGGAACTCAAGACGAACACAAACAAGGATGATCACCGAGTGTTCAAACGGTGACGTCCAAGTCTTGAGGACGGTCAAAAATGGGGTGTCTACAGTTGCCCCTCTTTGACAGAACCCGAAAGTCATAAGAATGACGGGAGAGAGTGTCAAAGCCCAGAGACGACCCATTTTTGACAAGGCCGAAGACTTAGACAAAGCATGCAAGATAATAAAGATATGCATCCGAGGGCAGGGGCAAAATGCAACTGATAATGCAAGAAGCCGAACATAACTTATGATCATGCAAAGAAAACTGTAACGAAGCATAATATGCGACAATTTTAAGCAAGCAAACGCAAATCCAACTACACTATAATGCAGAAAGGATGTAAGAGAATTATGTGATTCTCGATACATCTCACGCGGAGAGTACAATACTTGTCTAGCTCGTCTGGTTGCACCAGCCTCAAATGAACCGTACATACAATATCATGCCTGAAAGAGAAAGAGAACTTAACAGGTATGATATCGTTAGTAACATGCATAACATGCAAAATGAATGCAAAATGATATGCAATATATACAAAACTACGTACAATAATGCAAAAGAAAATGTAATGCAATTGAATCATGATCCAATCATGAACGGTTCAAAACCACACAAATGTCAAAAAGACGGATAGAGAGAAAAGGTGCCGCAACCCTCAAACCAACATACCAAAACCCTCAAAGCGCGTACACATGCAGAACTATGAGTGATGTAGACGGACACAAGAACAAGTAATTGGGTAGAATGACATAAGTGGGGAAATGACCCGCTGAAGAAAGACCAATGATTCTAATGTTGGATGCAAAAATTACACTACAATGTAATATGTACGATGGATATAGCATGCAGCCAAACCAAATCTTGCTTAGGAAAGGCATGGACACAAACAAACCACGTCTAACATAGAACGATCATACAGAACTATGAGTATATAGACGTGAAAAGTATGGGCACATACCAGTCCAAGCTCAACAAGGAAAGGCGCAAACCCTAGATGGAGGTGATGCAATGGATACATGCAGGCTATAATGCAACATGCACTGGAATGGAATATATACAATGGATGAGGCACGCGGGCCGAACCAAATCTTGCCTAGGAAAAGCATGGACACAAACAAGCCACGTCTAACATAGAACGGTCATACAGAACTATGAGTGTATAGACGTGAAAAGTATGGGCACATACCAGACCAAGCTCAACAAGGAAATGCGCAAACCCTAGATGGAGGTGATGCAATGAATGCATGCAAGCTACAATGCAACATCTACAATATGCAATGGAATGGATATAGTGGAATGCATGACATATGCATGTTGTTGTTTTTTGTTTTTTGGTTTTGTTTGAAATACATGCTGATGCATGCTGATGTAAACGCGTGACAACGCACGTCTTGTGATATGCATGACAATGCAAATGATCTTGAATGTGCGACCACGCGTGTCGCTCGAAATGCTTATGAACTCGAATGCGCGACGACGAGCATCGCTTGAAATGCATGATAATGCATGTGAATTTGAATATGCGACGACGCGAGTCGCTTGAAATACATGTATAATGCAACTTACCAAAAGTCGTTCGGACATGACAAACACCGAAGGACTTGCACCTTCAGAGGATTTAAGGTCTCCTAGACCAAGCGTATTTAAGGTCTCGCCAGACCATCGAAAATGCACCGAAGGACTTGCACCATTCAGAGGATTTAAGGTCTCCTAGACCGAGCGTATTTAAGGTCTCGCTAGACCATGAAGAATGCATAACAATGCAAGCATAATGATGTATAACTCAACACGTGTTTGCAAAACAACGTATGTGAGGCAACTTTCGAATCTTAAAAGAGACAAAAGGATACAAAAAGGATACACCTTGCACATATTCGAGTGCCACGCACAGAAGACACGGTCTGAGGTCAAAACGGAGGCCGGTTGAGCTTCGGAAAGGCACTATCTTGCACTATCTTGAGAAATAAATGCCCCAAACTATACATCTGACCCAAACAAGGTTGTAGGAGGCTTACCAGCCATCAGGGGAGGTCACCGGCCATCAAAACATCTCACCGGCCAAATATTTGGCCGACCGGCCAAAAATGTAGCCGACCAAACAAATGTTGCTGAATCGGGGCAGTTTTGTCCTTTCGCCTTGGGTCTTTTAAAATAGGGTTTCAAACCCTATTCCTTTCATTTTCCTTGGCCGAAATTTCTTCCCCTCTCTCTCTAGAGTATTTTCTCCCCCTTGATCCTCCATTTTCTTGCGTTTCGCGCCCGTTTCATCATTCGATTCGCGAAGTTCTTCACATTTCGAACATTTTGAACCGAACATTTCTTCGTTTCGGTGTTTCTTTTGCTATTTCCACCTTTTAGGGTTTGTTCCCCTTGAGTTTCTCTTGATTTCCGTGCCTTTTTCATTTCCCGCCTTTTCCGACCATTTTCCGCGCTCTCGGGGTTGACTTTTTAGTTGACCTTTCGCATTCTCATCCGGTTTCCACTTTCCCGGTCATTTTCACACCACCTTTGACATGGCGGATGATATTCCACGGGGCGGGACTCCCCCGGATCACGAGGTGGACCCAGAGGCCGAGCTCCTCCCCTTGAGCGCTTGCCCGTTCGACCCGGCGACCTACAGGCCGGCGGTTCATGTGCTTCCTCCCAACGGACTTCTCCAGTTCCGGAGTTTTGCGAGAGGTGTGCCACCAGAGCTTCTCCTGCGCGAGCCAGAGTCACACCTATCATACGGCGCTTCCGAGGTATATTCTTCCCCGTTTCATTTTCCGCAATGTAGAACCCTTAACTGCCATAGTTGATTTTGTTCTTTAACTGCTTAACCCGGATACACCGATACACTGTATATTGTAGTTGACTGTGAACACACTTGCACTTGATGTTTGTTTGAATCTGAACACGTGCACACACGTTGCATTGTCACCGAACCACCCAAACACACTAGCACATCGCATGTCGTAGTTCACTATAAGCACACCGGCACCCGATGTTTGCTTGAACTTGAAAACGCGTACTTACACTGTATCTATACTGGACCACTTGGAAACACTGACACGTCATATGCCGTAATTCACTTCGAGTACACCGACACCTGATATCTGTTTGAATCTGAAAACGTGCACACACGCTATATTTGCATCAATTTTTTACTGTTCTTCAAAACTGTACATTGAATATTGCTTCGCAACTATTTGCTTTTGAACAGGGAGATTCCCATACTGTCCGCGGGTATGGGAATGTCGCCGCCAAGGATTGGTACATGGAGCTACCTGACGCAGTTCGCCACATCGTGGATCAAGCCGGCTTCGGCGCATTCTGCAGGGGACTCTCCCGGTTTATTGCGATGAGGCCCCTCCTTGCCGCTCTAGTGGAGAGGTGATGGGACACCACCGACTCTTTCCACTTTTCTGTCGCGGGAGACATGACGATGACTCCCTATGATTTCTCGATGCTCACCGGCATCGGGGTAGGGGTTGATCCGATCCCTTTCGACACAGACATGAACGAGTAGGAGGCTGCTCAGATCTACTTGCTTGGCGAGGTACTGCCTCTCGCGCGTCCTGGCTTCGTCAGGTATTCATGGTTCGAGGTCCAGTTCAGAGTTCAACCGGCCTTAGTTGAGGAGGGTCCGATGACCTAGGAGGCGGTGGAGCGATATGCACGCGGCTTCCTCATGTTTCTGCTGGGGACGACTATCTTCGCCGATCGGGCGAACACCGTGCCCCTCTGTTTGTTGAGCGCACTGGTGGACGTCACACGGATTCTGCGCTTTGACTGGGGTGGCGCTGCTCTAGCCACTCTATACGGATACATGAGCTCAGCCTCCCGTTGCAGCGGGCAGTTACTCGGGGGTTACTGGCGAGCTTGGGAGCTACACCTCTTTCTCTGTTTTACATTTCTGTCTTTCATTTTCTGTACTCTGTACACTGCACACAGTACGGTCTGCTTCACACTGAGTGTACACTGCACACACGACGCACATATACCCTGCTTTGCACTGACTATACACCGCACACACTGTACACTCTGCACAATACACTGCACAATACACGGTTCTGCAATTTCTGCTTTATTCTGTATTCTGCATTATCTGATAATCCCACTGGTATTTGCTCTGCAGTTGTGGGTCTACGCCTACTTTCCGAGACTCGCCCCAGCGCCAGACGTGGAGACCCCTCCCGTCGTTCCGTTCTCGCGCCGCTTTGACGTGAGGTGCGTGCGGAGGCCCCGGGAGACGTTTATCTTTTTCCGCCGCTACTTCGATACCATCACCCCCGCAGAGGTATGTTCAACTCCAGAGTTTATTCATGCTTCGCTTTGCACTGTATTTTCAATAACAGTAGATAACAAACTGCATGTCATTTACAAATCACTTGGCAGCCTTGGGCTCCATTGCCTGCGATGATTCGAGATCAATTTGCTGGTGCAGAGGAGACTGCACGTTTTAGGATTTTGCTAGAGGGCCCGGTCTATCGGGCTTGGTACCTGGGTGAGCGTTTCCTACGCCAGACCTTGGGTTTGCCAGAGCAGATAGTTCCGGGTCCGCCTCCTATCCACATGAGGGACACCGAGAGGCGCACTGCCGAGGAGATGGCCAATTACACGATCAGCTGGGACGCGGAGGGCTTTAGGGGCGAGGGTGACTACTCAGAGTACATTCGGACGTACATTATGCGGCCTCCAAGCAGTGGCCATCAAGTTGAGAGGGAGAGGCCTGCAGCGCCGGTAGTTGGAGCGGGAGCAGGGGCAGGGACGTCGAAGACAGCTCGAGTCCGTGGCAGGAGCGGAGCTCGGAGGAGTCAGGGGGTTAGCTAGCCAGCGCTACCCACGACGATGACATGCAGAGGACGGGACGGGGCGACTTACCAGATTCCCATTGCTCCCCCTCCGGCTGATCATGAGTTAGTCGGGTTCTACGGCTTACCTCCGGTATATACTACTTCATCTTGCATCTTGCATTGTCATTCCATTTCAGTTTATTGATATTCCGTAGAATACTGATACATCTAATACTTTCGCAGGCCTCTTCTGAGTACACTCTCCAGTCCCTAGAGCTGACCGCCTCCGTGATGGGGATGCTCCAGCAGAGCCTCGACCTTCTGGCGATTTACAATATTCCGGTATGTTCCTCTGACCGCGGTCTCAAACCATCCAAAAACTATTTCACATATATGATGCACAACACGACACTGGATACACTGCCCTCACAGCATCTGGCATACTATAGCTCACAGACTGTTCACAGCACTATCTACGGCATTTATACACTGTACTCGTACATTGTATTCTGCACTGACACACTGCTCGCAGTATTCACACACTGTATTCATACACTGCATTCTGTAGCACACTGATACACTGCTCATAGTATTCACACACTACATTCTTGCGCTGATATACTGCCTACAGTATTCACACACTGTACTCATACACTGCATTCTGCATTGATACACTACTCACGGTATTCACACACTGTATTCATACACTGCATTCTGTAGCACACTGATACACTGCTCACAGTATTCACACACTGCATTCTTGCGCTGATATACTGCCTACAGTATTCACACACTGTACTCATACATTGCATCCTGGACTGATAAACTGCTCACAGTATACTGATGCGTTTGCCTTTTGTGTTTTTTCAGCCTCCCTTCCAGATCCCTACCATGGGAGGTGCTCCAGCTGGACCTTCTATTCCTACCGGAGGAGATGCCAGAGTATATCTCCGCACCAAGGCGGGTGCACCCATGTTGGAAGTAGCTCACGGGCACCCATCCCTGATAATGATGAGTCCGAGGCTGAGGCAGAGTCGTCTGAGGAGGAGATCGGAGACGGCTCGGGCTCAGACTCAGATGATGATGACGATGCTCCTGGACCTCCGTCCAGGAAGAGGACGAGGACGGACCCCTAGACCCGCGGCCTTTTGACATTGATCCAGACTTTTGCTGTTTTTCTTTTTCTTTTTCTTTTGTACCTTTTGCTGGTAGCTAGAGTACCTTGTACTGCCGCAGGCAGATTTTTGTTTCCAAAACCATGTACTTGAAAAAGATGATAAAATGAAACAAACCTTTTATCTGAAAAAGTGTTGCATTTGTACATTTCATATATTGCATCGCATTGCATCATGTTGCACCTCAATGTAAATGAAATTGATCTGTTGTCTGAAAATTGAACACTTGCATTGTAATAATCAGATAACGAACCAGCCAACAGCAAAACAACCCATACCAACCACTGCTCATTCCGAACACTCGGCTCATACTCTACTAGGGATTAATCTGCATACAGCTCATAACATAGCGCTTGGTTCATTTTGCACACAGCGAATCCTGAACAAACAGCCCAAATCTGACAAGACGGACCATGAAGGTTAAATCTACTGAAGTTGAAGCACACTCAGATGCGATTTGAAACCCAGAAGCTTCAGAGAGGCCCATGTTTTTTTGTTCACACTTATTGGGGTGGACCCTGCAGTTGTATGAAAGAACCAAATCATGTTTTCGCACAAATGTGGAGAATAGCACAGCATTCTGAGCACAAAACGATTAATTTTTTAAACTGAATAAGAGTTTTTTTTTTTATTTCTTAAAACCGGGGTAGTGGGCCTACAACTAGACATAGCGAGAATGACTCAACAACGGAGACAAAAAGGTAAACAACTTAAACACAACGAGACACACTCGGAAAAGACTCAAAACAAAGGTTGAAGTAAACCAAACAAAAGACACGACATACAGACGCGTTAACGAAGACGGGGGATCTCAAATCACGAGGAGCCAGTTTCTCTGGGTATTGTTTCCCACCTTTTCTTATTTGTGATTCTTACATCACTCGGCCCTCAGGCTTGGTTTTTCCCTCAAAACCCTTTTTGCTCACTTTTTCTCTCAACTTACACCTCTCTATTCTTTATTCTCTCATTTTTATCCCTCCCCGGGGTGTTCAATGGATGAATATGGAGTTGTGGGTCCACGCCCGACATGGTTAGCTTACGGCTGTTTTTTCTGGTAGTGTTTGGTCGATGCCCCAGGTAAGGGAACGGAGTACCTTGATCCCTTCGGATTCGTGCTTCGCACTTGGTATGATACCTTGTTGCTCGGAGGTTGAGAGAGCTTTCAGCCCTTAAATGACAGCCTCAGTTGTGCCCTCCTTGGAAAGTATGTTGGCGATGGGGGAAGGACAGGAAGCCTGACTCAGCTGTTCCCCTAGTTCATCATTTTGACCATTTTTTGTTTTTGGTTTTCTACTAAAACAAGTTTGACCAATATGAAAGTTAGATTAACATACTTGTTCGATTTCTGATTTGAAAATTATGCAAGTCAGGCCATGAGCACTAAAAGTTTTCCCTTTTTGGGTCCAAGAAATGGTCCAGTTTTGGAAAAGATGAAACAGTTTTCAAGAAAATAGTCAACCTCAGTAAAAAATTTCAAAAACTATTTTCGCAAACGGCTGCCGCTCAACGAGCGCGGAGCTTACTTCGAGATGCACAACCTCGAATCGGAGGCAATGGAAAATTGCCCCTTGTTTGAAGGACGCTGCATGGCAATAGAAAGTTGCCCCTGGTTTGAACGGCGACTCATGGCAACGGAAAGTTGCCCCTTGTTTGTATAGTGCCGCAGCATTTTGTAAACAGTCCTCATTAGTGATGATCGCGACTGAACTCTCGGATACAGAGAAGACGAAGATGGTCAAAACCAATATATGGACACAGTCACTTTGAAAGGGCGTGGGGCTAGACTTCAGGACGAAGCTGCCTATGTATTCCAAACATGGGAATCAAGGATGATTAAAAAAAACCATTGCATGGACTTAGTCGCTATGAAAGCGTTAGGGACTGGACTTCAAGATGAAGTTGCCTACGTATCCCAAACATGGGAATCAAGCCTTATGTAGTTTCGGTTAAGGTACACTCGGGTATTAACCTTCACTTTTTAGGCTCTAACTTTTGCCAAGGCGCCCGTTGCGGGTTTTCGACCTTGCGAGCTTTATTTTTCTTCTTTTCTTTTCAATTCTTTTTTTGTATCTTTTCATTCCTTTTCTTTTCTTTTGCATTTTTTTTTTCTCTTTTTTTTTGTATTTTTCTCTTTTTTCTCTCATTTTTTTCTCTTTTTGTATTTTTCTCTTGCTCTAACTTTTGTCTGGGTCGCCCTTCCGGGTTTTCGGCCCAGCGAGCCTCTCAAAGGGTAAAAGTGTAACAAGTCCATGCCAAACGGTTTTAGGGTTTTGAAGCCATCCGTATCCAAGAGAGTGGCTGTTATATTGATTTGCAGGAGGACCCATCTTCGGCTCTTCGAGTGCATCAGACATTTTTGCCCCTAGTTTGAGGGCGCTTCTGATTCAGCTCCGCGAGCTTCTTCTGATAAGGTCTGATCTTCTTGATCTGACTTTGGGGCCTCTTGTTCGAGGGCTGTTTCAAATCTGGCCACACGGGCTTTACATCGCGGTTGATCGTTGAACAGTTAGAACCCAAGGTCCAAGGTTTGAAAGCAAGGGCTCAAGTCTCGAGGATGAGAGTGATCCTGAGCTGCACAATCTCAAAAGCGATTCCACACAGGTCTTCGCAGGACAGCGCAAAATATTTTGTTTTTGAAAGTTTTTAAGAAAGTGACAAATCGCTCGCACTGAAGATAGTGTGGAACCAATCTGGATCAAGCCAGGGTCCTTCTCAGTATTCACGCTGACAGGCATGATTTCAATCATTAAGGGCTTAGCATGCCTCTCTTTTTCTCGATTTGATCAAAGTTTTGTAAATCCCGAGGAATTCCTTCCTCTTTGTTTTCACCGCAGTGTTCAAAAAGGTTTTGAAAAACTTAGGTCAATGCAATGATTTTCAGGGCACAAGAGAGCAGACGAAATGTACTGCTGTTCCATTCAAATCCTCTAGCACAACTAGCTCAAAATAGCAATAAGCACGAAAACATGATAGCCGCAGCTATTTCATTCAGATTCCCTGGTTGCAACTGGCTCCACAGCAGAGACAGACTCAAAAGAAAACAAAAGGGTAATTACAAAACAAAACGATGTTCGAGGCAACAACCCCGGAATCACCCGACGTTCTATACAATGGGACTGACTCGACGCGACAAGACAGACCCTTAAGGAAAAAGACTGACTCAAAACAAGAGACAGACTCAAAACAAGACCACCGAACTAACTCCACACCTAAGTCAGAAACCACAAAAAATGGCATTCGCAGATGCTCAAAAGTGCGTGCCAGACGCCACATCCAAAATGCACCGAGCGCCGCCCGCGGGTGGTTCGAACCCTGATCACATGCTTGCAGTATCTTCAAAGTCCAATAGCTCAGTGGTAACAGACTTTGCTGAGGTAGGTGGGAGGATGACCTCATTGTCGATCAAATCTTGCACTTCATGACGAAGGCGGAAACAACCATTGATACTGTGACCGGACTGTTGGTGGTACGTGCAGTACAAGGTAGCATCATGCGAGAGAAGGAGATTCTTCGGAAGGGGCCGAGGCTCGAGGGGTTTAAAATGCCCCTTTTTAGCCAATATTTGAAATGCCCTAGACAAAGGCATGTAGAGGGCATGAAAGACTCTGCGCCCTCGAGGCAGGTACTTTGAAGTCTGAGGGTTCTTGCTAGGCGCACTAGCGAAAGGGTCAGCAGGCACTGCCTTGGCTTTCTGATATTTTCCTGGTATAGGGTTAGGAATGACAGGAACTGTCTTGGCATGACAGGGCCTATCCCGATTTTTCGCCTGGCTTGAACTGCCTTCGGTTGGAGTGGGGAAAGCATCATCCACAGCTTTAGTCATGACTGCGAATACTTGTTGCTTATTCATTCCCCCGACTTTCAAAGCCTCGGCTGCCCACAGCAGTTGTCCAACGGGTTCAGCATCTGTTCCCACTTTGTTCTTACCTCTAGCCTCAGCCTGATCGAGGGTTTGGGTTGCTATATCAGAGCGGAACCCGATTGTTGTTGACATGTCATTGCCATAGCTTGGGACAACTTCAAGCTGGCTGAGCTCGATCACAATTCGTCCCAGTAACGGGGGCTCTTGTGGTATGAAATTCCCGGCATATGGTGCAGCTGGTGGCGAAGCCGACATTCCATAGGCCAAATCGGCCACAGATCTCTGGAGGTCGCTAATCATTCCCATTAACTCGAACGTGGTGAGCTCACGAACTTGAAACATCTGGGGTTCCCAGATCGGGCGCGCAGCAGGCGACCTAGTCGGATGTGGTATTTCAACATTGGTCTCATTTTGCAGGGTGATTCCTTGGTCTAATGCGGCTGTCATAACCACGATTTCTTCTAAACTTTGGGTCATCATAAGTCCGCTGAATCGAATGGAGATGATGCAACCGACGATTGACGGATCAGACGTTTACCTTGCCTCAGTGAAGGAGAACACCAAATCTCTGAACCCAAATCTCTAAAATAAAAGGGAAAACAAGCTGCATTTCAGCCCAGATGGAACGGACACAGGCATAGCTGAAAAACTGCACTCTACTACTGATCACTGTTCCCCAAAATCACTACCTCAAAACTGAGTCTGATACCCGCAGATATAACTGATTCCCCAAAATACTGATACTAATGCCCTCAGGTCTGGTACTTAAACTTGCAAACTGATATGTGCGTTCCTGTAGAGATACACTCTAAAAGCACAAAGCAAGTAAATGAGAACCAAAACACCCCTATGTTGGGATAGGGTTTCCCTGTCCTATTTTGTCAGGAGCTAGGGTTTCACTACGCACGCAGCGGTTTCACACAACCTACAATCGGGTAAGCAACCTGTCCTGGCTTGGAATGGTCACTATGGATTCTGAATATACACTAGGTCGAATGGTCCAAAAGGTGCCCCGGTGAAAACCGAGGTTTGTGTTCCCATACTGGTAGAGCCCGCAACCGGTCAGCCTTATGGTCATGCCTTAACAAGGCAAGCCTCCGGCAAACTGTTCAAGAATAGCAGATGGCCAACACGGTGTCCTAGGCGCACCAATGCACATGCAATGCAAAGAAACACATAAGTGTAACCAAAACAGGATATCACGAGTTCGAGTCAAGCTCTCTAACTCCCCAGCAGAGTCACCAGAAACTGTAGACGTCCCCAAACGCCCCGGAAGGATGAGTCCCGTTCTGTTCGTTTTGGGCTCACTACAGTTCGGACTCTCGAATCGTCACGGTTCTTAATCTAATCTAAACCAAAGAGTCCAAATCTGGCAAATCGTTTTGAGAAAAATAGATTTTTAGAAAAGAAGTGCAAAACATGGACTGCTTTGCCAGATACAGAGTCGCCACCTAAATATTTTTTATGGGGGAATTTAGGAAACCCTGACTCGGCGCCAAAGGCCACGTGTCCGTCATCACCAAAGTTGCCTCGGCTCGGAAACTTGGGTACGATTAGAGAAGGTCAGCTATGAGCACCCCCTCTCGCCCGATCCGAAGATCGGCCTCTACTAACCATGATATCTTGTTTTGAAAACATTATGCATTCTTATACCGGTTATTAGCCTAGAATTACTATGTGATGCGTACAGCAAAACAAGTATAGACTAAATTGCCTAAGTCGGAACAAAGCATCGCATTTCCATTTGTTTGGAAAATGGTTTGAATTTTGCTACTCGCGAGTAGACTAAAATACAGATTTCGATGAATTATCCCAATTCAAACAATCCAACCTTCACCCACAGGCATTCATGCAGTTATATCACATAAGCATATAGCCACATGGTAAGCATGCTATCATGTTAACATTCACACTCATGCGAGATGCTAAAACATAAAAATACTTACAATGTACTCCGAGCCAAGACAAGAACACGTTAGCAATCAATGCATGATCCAAGTCCATATTAAGTGGCTAATACAACGCATACAGAATGCAATCTAGAATAGGCTCGACTAATCTAAGGATGACATGTGAAAATGCACAGATAGCATGTATTCAAGTTAGATTTGAAATACTTTATGCAATTAGCATGATGCGCCGAGCCTGGTGCATGCAAGACTAATGAATGATGCACGCATGCATAGCATGAGGTATGCTAAAGTAAACATGTCCTAATACTAACCATCAAAAGCAGGTAAGTAAAAGGGAGAAAGAAGTGGGGGTTGGAAGACATGCACACACGCACCCACACTTATTACAAATTCGCCCTCGCTCGAAGGGACCGAAAGAATAATACAATTAACTAACCTACAAGCTAATTAATTATTACAGACAAATTAATTAATTAACAAATTAACTAATCTAATGAAAGCAGTAAACAACCTCGGGAAGAGGGCCCAATGCAATGCGCGCTCGGCTCCGCTCGAAAAGCCACTGCCATGCACAAGTTGCCTCTGCTTTGACTGTTATCCTTCTCTGATGACTGCACAAATCTTAGGGTTGCTTCCCTGAATGCTGTGGAACACCACCGACTGTGGAGAATGGTTATCGACCATTTGTTGGGCTCTCGGCCATCCATATTTGGTCGGTCGGCAGTATAGATGGCTGGCCGGCCAAATCTTCCTGCAGAATCTTTTTTTGACAGCAGCAGAGGGCAAAACATAGCATGGCAATGCATTTCAAGCAATGTATGCACCAACCACATCCCTTATCATGTTTATGACTCAAAGGGGCATGACCCTCGGTTTTGGACCACCAATCAGGCATTTCAATGCGTGATGGCCCAAGAAACCAAGTATGCATTTTGATATGGGATGCAATGCACATAATCAAACAAAGGGGCTCCACCTCTATCATACTCAACTCAAGAGGTAAAACATGCATGCCAATGCAATGCATCCTAGGTATGGAGGCTAGTATGCAACATGGCAATGCAATGTGTAATGTAGGTTAGGCGCACAACCTAAGTAAAGAAGCATGTAAGGCATGAAGCAATGCAACCTACAAGTATGCAAGACACAATATGGATGTTCAAGCATCCAAGCAAGCATGTGACTTCATTCAATCATGCGACAACACACTAGTATGCAACAACACACAAGGTGAGCATACAACAACATGCAAAGGGGTGAACTTAAACTAGTTTAGGCAGCTCCCAAACAAGCCTAAAACAGTGGCTAATGTTATGGAAATAAGGGCTTACACACCCACACACATGTGCATGTTGATGTGCCAACACTTAAGCATCAAACAAGCAATCTTTAAGCACACCTAAAGGAGCCTGAACATGGACAATTAGCATGTAATGTAAACCCTGGAAATCATGTTAATAATGGTGCCTAACCAATTTAAACAAGACAAACATGGCATGCAATTGGTCCAAGTATTTGAGGCAAGTCAAGGAGACTTAAACCATAGCTAAGTCAACCAAGCCTCACAAGGCCAAGAGGACTTAAAACAGGTTCAAGGCAGACTTAGACAATGCTAAGGGAACACCTAGATGGCATCTAAGTGGCTTAAACATGCAAGCATACAAAGGAGCACATTCATGGAGCATGAGGTAACAACCTTTTAAAGAAACAAAGGAGTATCAAATCCAAGTATGCAAGCATGTTATAAGGACTGAAATATCATGGTAAGTGGTTCCAAACCACTGAAATAATGCAAGTAATGCATGCTACACACTCACACACCTAAGGCTAACAAGCCAAAATGCAAGGTGGCTATACTAAGCATGCTATGGTCGACCAAAACGACCAAGAACAGAACTTAAGCATGCTAAAACAAACGCAAAAGCTTCACAAAGCTTGGCCAAAATCATGCTAAAACAAGGGTCAACACTTAAAGCATGTTTAGGCCAAAATATGGCATTACAAGGCATGTATACTAAACAAGCATGGTGTACCTAAACCAACTAAAAACAGAGCTATATTATGACATAATAAGCACAAAAATCAGTTAAGGCATGATCAACATGAACCTAAAGTAGATGCTCCCTCAGGAGGCAAAAATAGCCCTTTTCAAGGACAACAAGGAGAGGGGGTGGCCCTCTCCTTCTTAGGACCTTAAGGCACCATCCTCACCACTGAAATCCCTCAAGATTTCAGTGGTGAGTAGGCCCAAACACAATGGTCCCGGAGCTCACCAAAATAGTACAAGAACAAAGGCCAAACAAGCCTTAAGAGGGGTCAAACAACCTCAAAGCTCAAAACACTCTTAAACAACTATTTGAAGGACTCAAAAATAGAACTTTTATATGTTATACACCAAGTCTAAAAATAGTTTCAAGGTAATCGAAAAAGCTATGCAAAAATGGGGTATTTAAAGGTAAAGTCCCTACCCTTGAAGACCTCTTTCAAGAACAGTACTCCAGCTGCTTCTTTGGCTCCAAACCAGTCTAAAAACTTCAAGAAAAGACCTATGGCCCCTCAGCAACCAAGAAAAGGTGTAAGACTAGGTGTTTGTGTGCAATAGTAAGACAAAACACACACAAAAACACAAAGAGAGAGAGATATAGAGATAGGATATGTGGAAACCCTAACCCTAGAACTCAAAGCTCTGAAAAAAAGTTGTCTAACCTAAAAGAGGGAGAAGAGGCCTCCTCTTATAGAAGATTCAACCTTGTAAAGCTTCTAAGGCAAGCTAACAAGGTTGAAATCCCTCCATACACGTGTATGGAGGGGATCAAAGGTGGGTGCCAACTATCACAGCTAGCACAAAAATATCTGCAAAAGCCAGTGAACAGTGGTCGGCCAGCAAAAAATGCAATTTGGCCAAAATAGATGGCCAGTCGACCATATATAGTGCCGGCCGGCCAAACATTTGGTCGGTGGAAACAAAACACAGCCGGTGGCCTCAAGCCATGGCCGGTGATGTGTGGGGATGGCCCACAAGCCATTCCCTGCCCCTCCAAGGCAAAACACAAGTGTTTGGTGCAAAACCAGACACAAAACAGTCGAGTCGAGAGATCCTGAGGCAAGGCGCATAGCCGAGACCTCCGGGAACTCAAGACGAGCACAAACAAGGATGATCACCGAGTGTTCAAACGGTGACGTCCAAGTCTTGAGAATGGTCAAAAATGGGGTGTCTACAGTCATGATAGACCATTTATGTGTATAAGCTTTTGGTATAGCTGACTATGTGTTTGAATGATCCTGGGTGCACAAGATGTTGACTACTAATATATGGTGTGAGTTATTATCAAGTATATAGGAAATGTTTTTAATTTTCCATGTAAGCACAACTCATTGGACAAAAATTTTAAGTCTACTTCCGCATCTGGCCCCATATTATTAATTTTTAATTGATTTCTGTTTGAGGCCGTAGGTAATCTCATAATTACTGGCCGGTTATAACCTTAATCTATAGGGGCGGGTTCGGGTCATGACAATAAGAACCATTATTGTAACCCTCTCATCATTATTTCATGTTTGATATACTCTAAACATGGGTAGGTGAATGACTCTACATGTGATAATATGTTCAAGTTGGTAGCAGATTAAACTGTTGGAATTCTTATAATTTTGCTATCTTGCTTCTTCATATGTTTTTTTCTATTTTTCTACATTTCCTAACTTTTTATATAATTGCATGTATCATGACTCATTTTTAACATTCCGTTTTAGCCCACTTTAAATTTTAATTGATTTTATTTGATTTTTTTTTTCTAAAAGAACTTCTAGAAAATATATTGAAAAAAATTGTTGGGATTACTTTAAATCACTACAATACCATTTTGAAATATTTTGGAACATTTGTTTCAAAACATAATTTGTGCTCGTAAAGGTTATTTCTCAAGGTCGCACCACGATCTTATCCATGGCATGTGTAAGTTTTTTATACAAACTTGAACATGAGTAGAGGTGTTAAGCTCCTCCAGAGTATCTCCCTGCATTGATTTGGTGAAGTGAGTTAAGTAGAGTGCGACACCTATCCCACTAGAAGAACCAAGGGTGATGATTAGAACCTCACCAAAACGACGTCGTTTTGGTGAGTAAATTAAAAAGAAAAAAAAATCAAATTTCCCTTTGTTTCAGTCATTCAACAACGAAGGTGAGAAAGAGTGAGAGAAAAAAGGAGAGACAAATGAGGGGGTGAAGAAGAAGCTCACCCCATCGTCGCCCGATGTCCTCCCCTGTTGCCAACGAAGCTATTTGGACCCTCCAAACTATTTCAAAATTTTGGGTTTTGTTTGAATGGTAATGGTAATATAAATGAGTTGATTGAGAGATTCTTGCATGGTTTATTTCAAATCTATTCTTAGAGTTTTGATTTGGGGCTTTTTACATGATTTATTCAAATCTATTCTTGGGTAAAAAAAATTAGACTTTTGATTTGGGCTTTTTTCATGATTTCTTTCAAATTAACATATACAAAAACAGAGAGAGAGAGAGAGAGAGAGAGAGAGAGAGAGAGAGAGAGAGAGAGAGAAGAAGAACAAGAACAAGAACAAGAACAAGAAGAAGAACAAGAACAAGAACAAGAACAAGAAGAAGAAACTTGAAGTGAGCTAACATCAAACTTAGATTCGGTGAAGAATGAATCTAATGAAAATTGAGGAAAATCAGTACCAATTTCCAGCCAGAAAATGAAACTTGGAGCACAATTGGGGCTATCTGATAATGTTGGTTTTAATTTTAGTGCTTGTTTGAAGGGCTTATCATCAATTTCAGATTTCCAAAAGAGAGAATCCAATGAAAGTTCTAGGAAATCAGACTTTGAGGATGTTGGAAAGATGAAAGTAGATATTGAAGTAGGTTCTATTGTAAATAATAAAGACAATTTTGTATTTGGAAGTAGCGTTAGTAGCACCAGTGCTTCTGGGACAAACACAGTACACAAACTCTCAGATGAGATGAAGAAATTGACCGATGATGATTGTGGAAAGATTGGATGTTTTGTTGGAGTATGGCGGGTAGGGCGTCGGCGGTGGCATGGTAGCGATGGCGGTAGCGCATCGGGGATGGGAATGGGCGGGGTAGGGCAGCAATATCCTCCTCCTCTTCTCTCCTTTTCTCAGCCTCTCTCTCTCTCTCTCTCTCTCTCTCTCCCCCCATCCCCCCAAGAACAACTTGAAAAGAAACCCAAAACAAGGGAAATTTGAAATTTGTTTTTCTTTTTCAATTTACTCACCAAAACAACGTCATCTTGGTGAGCTTAAATCTCAATCCTTGGAGTCTGAATAGGACATGTGTTGCGCATCATTTCCTTACCGTAGGAGATCACTCTAGGAAATTAGTCTAGAGGATTGTAATGCCGAGTAGAGATTGACCCTTTTGTCCTTGATCACATTATACTATTATAAAATAAAAGCTTCCCATAGTGTTGGAACAATGTAACATTTTTTATTTTCGAAATTATCATTTTAAACTATCAAAAAAAAATACCTATTTAAAATATAAAAGAGCATTGCTATTCAAGACCAAAAATTATACCTAATTTTCAAGCCAAGTGATGTGACAATCAATTAGGATATTAAAGGTAACACTCTATTTCATATATTATCTAATCATCAATTAATCATATTACTTACACATCATTGGATCTAGAAACACACACTCTCTCTCTCACTCACTCACTCACTCACTCATATTCTCTAATTATCAATCAATTATATCACTTACATATAATTGGGTTTAAAAAATAAGTTTGCATATCATTTTCCAATACAAAATTATATAAAAAGTAAGTGGGGACTCGAACCCAAGACTTTTTGTCTAGGAACATCTTTACTAAAACGACACATAACATATATATTTTTAAATCAAAATCAAAATCTATATTTTATAAATTTAACAACACACTCATCGGGTGAATACACACCCACTAGTTTGTTCTGTATAAAAGATGACTTAGAACACAGTGTGCTTGTTAGCCTATTCTAATTTTGTAGGGTTCAAACAAATTGATTGAACTTGAATTTGCCTAAATTTAGATATAACTAATTGTTTGAGCTTAAATTAGCCAAAATAGAGACACAAAAACCTAAATATTTTCAGTGAAATTTGGATTCAAACATTGACAAAATAAATATATGTCTGACATTTATCTTTAATTTTTGAACATTCCATCGAAATTGAGCAAAATTTAATCCATAAATAGTAAAATAGGTTGTAAAAATTGGAATTTTTTTATAAGCAGATAAATTGGGTGACTTTAATGAAAAATTGTCTAAAACCATTGTTTAGCAAAGTATAAGAGAGAAAAACCAATAAATTCAACTATTGACCTCCTAATGAGGTACAAAAATTCAGAACATTCGAGTTAACCATTTTGATTGAGCAAGTGGATTTAGATAGGGGAAAATCAGTGAAACATCACCCTCCAACTTTGTGTAGTGAGAGAGATACAAAATATATTTTTTTTATTAGTTAAGATCCTTTGATGAAATTTCTCTGTGATCATACTAGAGAAATTTCAAATTTTCTCTATGAAAATTAAAATTTCTCTGTGTCAGGGCCAAAATTTCTCTGAGTCGAGCGAAATTTCTCTGAGTCAAATTTTTTTTTTTTTTGAAAATGTTGAGGAACCTTAACTACTATAAAAATATTATATGTCATTTATCTTATAAAATCTTAATATCAGTAACTTTAAAAAAAAAATACCCTTTAGATCATAGTGTTTTGATAAAACAAAAGGAGATTTATTTGGAAATTGTTTCTAGTATTTTTTTAGGATAAAATTATTTCTAAAAAGGTTATTTATTTGGAAAATGCTATTTGATTACAATTTTCATAAACTATTTTTAAATGGGTTTTTGTTTGTTTTTACTGAATATTTTTATATTATAGTCAATTTTTTTTATTTTATTTTGTAGATACATCAAGATTAGGTGCATCTAAAAAGTAATTTTTTTAAACTAAAATATTTTTAAAAAAATCATTAAAAACAAATAAAAATACACAGATTTTTGTTTGTATTTTCATCTACTTTTAGTTTTTTTTTTATAATATTCTAGCCAAATTATTTTACTTTTTAGATCTATCTTTATTTGGTGCATCTAAAAAATTACAAAGAATTGATTAAAATATAAAAAAATATACTAAAAACAAACGAAAACTCATCTGAAAATATTTTTTGAAAAATCAAACCAAACGTGCTTTTCTGTAATTGGAAAAGTTTAGGTAAATTAATGGTTTTTTTTTGTCTTTATTAATTTTTTTAAATATTTTTTTATGCCCTTCTAACTATGACTTGAAAATAAAAGAAAAACATTATACACTTTTTTTTTTAATTTTATTAAAGACAAAAAAAAATGTGATTTTTTAAACGGTCGATAAACAAAGATGAATTTTGTTAAGTAAATTATTTTTTTCTCAATTGTCAACTAAATAAATTGAAAATAGCATTTGGTAACGTTTATGTTTTTCGTTTATATTTATAAAACACTATAAACTAGTTTTTGTTTATATTTAAAAAAATAAAAAATGAAAATCCGTTTAGTTTGAACAAAATATTTGAAATTTTTTAAAAACAAAAAATGTTTATGTGGTTCAAAAAATGTTGCTCCCGTGGTTCGAGCAACTGTGTCCTCTGTGTTCCATCTGCATTACATCCATGTTCGTTCCACATTTTTCTTCAATTTTTAAACTTCAGTAAATACGTTTTTTTAGTTAATAATTTTTAGTTTGAAAGACCCGTTTATGAATTTAAAAACTTACCAAACAAGTTTATATGACAATTTTTTAAATATTTGTAAATATAAATAGAAAAGTGAACACCAAATAGTTACCCAACATGCCCAAACGATTTATTTTTCTAATTTAAAAGTCAAAAAATAAGTATAAAAAAAAAAAGTATAGCCAATAAGCACATTAAGAATTCACAGTAGAAGAAATGGAAGGGAGAGATGCTGACTATCAGGTGTTTGACATATAATTAAAAAAAAAGTCACATTTTTTTCGAACTTGCTTCTTCATAGTGATCTTTTATCAAAATTATGTGTTTTATTTTTCTTTTTCTTTTTCTTTTTTTCTTTTTGACTCTTCTAGAGTGTAGACAAATCTACACAAATAAAAATAAAAAATTTGAAAAAATCTTTATTAAAAAAAACAACAATAAGCCAAAAATAAGCAAAGAATTATTTTTTGTCATTTCTATAACTTTTTTTTTTTTATAAAAATTTTGACACACTTACACGCTGGCCTTATGAATTAGACTTATTTACTTATAAGTTAAGTTATTTTTTTCACCTATGAATATCCCTAAAATATCCTTCATTCATCTTCTTCATCCTCATTAGAAACACTATTATGAATTCCTCCAACCCCGTCAGACCACCTCTGGTTGTATTTTCCAACCACCGACGTCCATCTTTGGCCGCCAGCAACTGTTGCCAGTGAAATCTACGATTGGCCTAAGTAGATAATTTCCGACAACATTTCCCTGATCATTTTTCAAGAAAAATAAAATTTATCACCACTACGTCACCACTGCCACCACCTCTACCAATCAGTCACTCATTCTCACACACTCAAGCACTCACATTTACATACACACAAGACACAACCACACACAGACATAGACATAGAGGAAGTAACAAAGGCTGGTCTAATAAACTTATCAAAACACATTCAATGATAATTTATCACCGACTAAGGTCTCGTTTGGGAATATACTATTTTAATAAATTTTTAACTTTTTATGAAAAGATGTGCAAAAATAGTAAAGAAAGTGATATGACAGCTTATAGTGACTTTTGATTTTTTGACTAAAATATGTAATTGACAAACGAGACCTAATTTGTAAAAAATAAAAAATAAATAAAAAACAAATCAAAAATTTGATTAAGTCACTCAATTACAAGAACCCACCCTTCTCTCTCATACACGCAAGAAATAAGAGACTAATATTTATCACTGAAAAATAAATCTAAATCTGAATTTGGGTTGTAGCAGATCTGGTTTAAGAGAGAGAGAAAGAGATAGATAGATAGAGAATCACCATTGTTCAGAGTTATTTAGAGTCAGTTTCACCATTAAAATAACTATATCTATGCAAATCTAGATGAGGTTGCCAAAATATGGTGGCTAACAAGGACAATAACGATAGAGAATTGTGACACCAACAAAGAAGACGGTGGTGGTTGTGTAGATCGGCAACGGTAAAGTATAAATCGGTGATGGTGAAATGTAGATCTGTAATGATAGAGGTGATTAGTGAACAATGATAGTAGTGTGTAAATCAGCAATAGTGGAGATGGTTGGTAAATAGTAGCTGTGGCCAAACAACCACGGTAGTGTTGGCAGGTGGACCACAAACGATGGCAGTGGTGGCGGGTGGATAGAGACGGCGACGGCGGTGGTGGTGGTGGTGGCGGCGGCGGCGGCGGCGGCGATGGTAGACAGTGGTGGTATGAAACTTTTGAAAAAATGGTGGAAAAAAAGAAGATAAAAAATTTTCTGATAGATAATAATTTAATGAGATAAGATATATATTTTCAGATCTATTGGTGCATTTAAAAAGTATTTAAATCTAATTAATAAGACTAGTTAGTTTTTTTTTTTTTTTACTTTTTGGGTTCATTTATTCAAGGAAAACACCAAAAATCTAAGACTTTTTAAAGACGGAAAAACAAAAAAATAAAAAAGCAAATAGTGAGTAAGGTTGAGCATAGGGTTATCCAACCCGCCCTACCCGACTCTACCCGCACATGTATGGGCGGTTTCGCAAATACAATAAGGTAGGGTGCAGTTTGAAATAATTTAATTTTGTTTGCGGGCAGGTTGCGGGTTTGACCTACAACTTGCCACAACCGCCCACACTATATATATATATATATATATTTGGAAAAACCTGGATTGTTCATTTACTTGGAAGAGTTTACAAGTTCCATTATATGTTCTGTATTTGTTTCACTTAATTGACTTCTAGTCTTACATAAGTTACACTTTGGTTAATGATTTAAATGATTCAAAGTACTTTTTTTTAACTTATTTATCCCCCCCAAAAAAAAAGAGTACCTTGTTTTTGAATTGGTTTTTATGTTTGATCAACACAATGCTCTCATATTACAAAATATAAACTGTGCAAATCATGAATGTTAAACTGATGGGTGACATAAGTGACAATTTCATTCAACCTGTAGGCAGTCTCGGTGCCAGGTTTTAGATGTGTGGAGTTAAAATTAAACAATATCTATGTAAATTTTTAAAGGAAAAAATTCAAACCGCAAACCGCCCGCACATTCACAAATCCTATCCGCACAAACCGCATTGTGGGCAGTTGCGGTTTGACTTTTTCCCAAACCGCATAGATGCGGACGGGTCAAAATCGAACCGCAAACTGCACAAATCTGATCCGCAAACACCATTTGTTAGTATATTAATTAGTACATTAATTGATACATATAGTATTATTCAAAACTATTTGTGGGCTACAATTGAACAGTAATAAATAGGAGTGAGGAATGTTGAAAATGGTTGACTTTTGAAGTAAATTAGAAACAAATAATTAAGGGCATCATTATACAAGTTTAAAAATTATATTTAATTTATGACAATTAATTAAAATATTTAAGATAAAAAATTTTGTTATATTTTTTCAATTATCAATCAATTATATTACTTATATATCATTGGATTTATAAAATTGATCAAGAAAGTAGATTTGTATATCATTTTTCAATAATTATTTATAGTTTCATAAAATTTAGAATCAAATTAAATTTAAAAAAATTAAAATCAAATCAGATATGAACCAGTAAACCACAATTCGATTTGATTTAAAATCACAATTTTTTAAAATATTGTTTAGAACTGATTTTACCACTATACAAGAACAAACTTGTACTTATCTGAACAATCCAATGCAGTTCCACATCGGATTCGTAACTTTAAAATCACAAACCGAATCTTGAAGTACAGTTCACCTATTTTAAGAATCAGGACCAAATCATATGATAAGAAAACCAAACCAAACCAAACTATGTTGTTTGATTTAGATCGAACTAATTTACGACTTTTTAAATTTTTGTACTCAACTCTAAGTAACAAAACAATTGAAGAAATTTAGATCAAATTTATAATTGATAATTGGGAAAATTATATTAAAAAAATTCTAAATTTAATCCCAATAACAAATCAAACCTTAATTTTTTTAATTGTTTCAATTTAAACTATGAATTTTTAAAATGTTATCAATTTCAATCATCTATTAGTTATGATTAATAGAAAAAGGACAATTTAAATAGTTTAACCACTTTTTTTTTATTGGCGGTGTTAGAATGCAACAGTGACCATAGACTAGGGAAATAATGAGAGAGGTCGCAATGGACTAAGAAAAAAAAAAAGTAGCAGTGGATGGGAAAAATGAATGAGGTGGTAGCAGTAGATTAAGGAAGATAGAGGGGGGGGGTGATGGATGATGGTAAAGAACAGTAATGACGGGAAAAGAAATAGTTAAATAGTTAAATTGATCAAATTAAAAATATAAGGTTTGATTTGTTACTCACGGCAAATCTTGAGATTTTTTTTTGTAATTTTTCCTTTAGGGTAAATTACATTGATTTCTCTTAAATTTAATGGCAATATAGTAAATCCTTTAAATTTGACATAATTATATTGAACTATCTTAACTTTTTGATTCACATAACATTCAATATTATTTTTATTAATAATTCATTAATCATATGTATGAAAAATCTATATGATAAGACAGAACAGTTTTTGAAAGTGTAGCAAAATGTCTAAGAGATACATTTTTGTTTTAATGGTTGAGATGAATCCTAAATTTATATCAATAGTTCAAATCGATAGATGATTCCCGCCCAAACAATTCTCCCCACCTTTCCACCTACCCACGTCTCCTCCTCACCTTCCCTCTTTATCTCTCTCTCCCTCTCTGTTCTTCTTCTTGATCAGTTGAAATCTGATCTGGATCGAAGTTATTGATCTGTTTTGTTGTGTTTTTTCGATATGGGTCATGATTTGTTAGCAGTCACCCCCGCGCCACCATCATCACCATCGCCTCCAACATCTCTGGCTCCTAGGTTTCTATTCCATCCGACGGACGAAGAGCTCGTGCAGTACTACCTCAAGCGTAAGTGTAGCTCGACTTTTCGCACTCCTTTCGGAGACAACTAGCCCTACAGTATCGAACTTCCGCGGTTCTGAATCTGATCTCACAAGTGCATTGTGAAATAGATAAACACCAAAGAGTCCAAATCTAGCAAATCTTTTGAAAAATCGATTTTGAACTAAAATGCCAAAACTAGACTGCTTTTCCAGATACAGAGTCACCACCTAAATATTTTTAGAAATTTAGGAAACCCATGACTCGTGCCAAAGGCCACATGTCCGTCATCACCAAGATTGTCTCGGTTCGGGAACTTAGGTATGAGAGGGGAACGTCATGAATTGAGCACCCCCGCTCACCCGATCAAAGATCGGCCTCTGCTAATCATGATGTGAATCTTATTTACATTATATGCTCTTGTTCTGATTATTAGAGTAGCATTACTATGTGAGACGCACACACATTTGCAAGAATTGGAACACTTGATTTCATGTTTTTTGAAAAGAGTTTGTGAATGTGCCACTTGAAAAAATGGGCTCAAATGTACATTAATCAAACTATCTCAATTCAAGCAACTAGCCTTCATCTACGGGCATCCAAACAGTTTATCAATTAAGCACTTGGCCTCATGGCAAGCATGCTTTGACATAGTAACACTAACATACAATGCAATATGCTAAAACAAATAAAAGCTCACTTCGTACTCAAAGCCAAAAAAGATGACATAGTTAGAATAATGCATGATCCTAACTATGCAATGTGACTAATGCAACACGTGCAATATGCAATTATTAGGCTCGGCTACTAATATGGCATATAAATCAATTTGATAGTATGCGGTCTAAGCACGTATTCAAAGAATGTTTAACTACAATGCAACTTAGAATGATGCGCCGAGCCTCAATCCATGCAAGACAAGTGGATGCAAAGCATGAGAAATGCCAAACAAAACATGATGCCCTAAACTAACCATCATAAGCAGGTAAATAAAAGGGAGAAAAACGTGAGGTTGGAAGACATACACATTATTACAACTGTGCCCTCACGCAAGAAGGTCCGAATAAACTAACTAGTTAAGCTAATTAACTTGCTATTACAAAACGAATTAACTAATTATTACAAACCGAATAAACTAACTATTACAAAACCAATTAATTAATGAACTACTCTAGCTAAGTAATACACTAATTATAACTAATGAAGTAAGTACACTAATTAATTAATTACAAATTCTAATTAACCAACACGAATACAACATGAAATAATGTAACTAAGCTAACTATTCAGCACTGGGAAGCGAGGAATGCTCATGCATGCGCGGATTTCGACCCAAAAAATACACTGTTCTGTTGCCAAAACGCTTCTGTTTCACAGTAGAACATCTTTCACCTCAGCCCATGCTCTGTTCTATTCCAAAAACACTGCTGCTCAATTTGACAAAAGTGGCCGGCAAGCCAGAAGTGGTGGACATAAATGGTAGCCTGCCATCCAGAAATGGTGGCCTGCCGGCCACTGAAGCTTCGTTCCTCCCGCTACAACAGAAAGCATACAGAGCACAAAACAGGGTATTCTTAAGGTATGTTTGTTTTCCTTACCCGTCCTTATCATCAAACTGCTCAAAGGAGTGGCAAGCTCAATTCACAAGCCATTAATCGATGTAATTTCATTGCAAGATGGCCTATGAACCAATGTGTACAATTTCAACAATTGCACAAAAAAAAGACTCTCAAACCTCCTCCCTATCATGGATTTATCAAAAGAAGTGGTTGACCTAGGAAACTTGAACCATTTCATCACTAGCAAGTATGAAACGCCTTAAGTTTCCATGTGTTCAATTAACGTCCGATTAAACACCAAATTGCTTATTATCTTGTATCATTTTTAGTCCCAATTTTATTACTTCATTTTAATTACCAACCATTCCTTAACCAATTGAGTCCAAAAGTGAGCTTTAAGTCCTCTAATGGAAAGGAGTACCAAACTAAGAGTTGTTTTAGGCATGAGAGAAGTGTCATGTCGTTGGTAATGAACCTTCAAAGGAATTAAACCATTAAGCACAATACCTCAATCTTATGCTTAAACAAATAACTAGTTTGAAATAACTTTCAAAGAAAAGAAAAAGCTAAAAAAAGGAGGGAGGTTGCCAAGGTGATTAAAGATGATCACAAGTATGGAAAGCTTAAAATAAACATTATCAACTCAAATAGGTTGGTGGCTAAGGCCTAAACCACCAAACCTATGAAGACTATTATACTACAAGCATGCTATACAAAGCTCAAATGAAATGGACAACCAAAAATAGTCCTAAAAAAGTGCTAAAATAGTCTTAAAACATGTTGGAATTAAGACAAAAATAACTAGAACCATAAGTTAAAACATGGAACATGTTAAGCTAGTAAACAAGCACAAGGAGGAAAGGCTATCCCCTCCATTTTTGGGACCTCAAAACATGATTTTAGCCATTGAAAAATCTCTGAAATTTAGTATTTAAAAGCTCAAAAAAAGTTGACAAAGATGTGGGAAACACAAAGGCAAAGGCCTAAGAAATGAGGTACAAAGAAGGGTGATCCACCCCTAATGGCCTTAAACCACAAGTTTCAGCCCAAAAAAATAGGTAATAAAAAGCTTAAAAGCATCAAGAAAAGATGGAGAACAAGTGGCGTAGAGATGGTACAAAAACACTAGAAGATATACCTCTTGAAGAGGAATGTTTCTTTGAGTTACAAACCACCAATTTCACACTCTCAAGTTCCTTAAGAGCTCAAATTCAAGCTCAAGTCACCTCAGCAAGAAGCTCTTTAGCTTTGGTTTAGAGTGTTTAGGCAAAGGCTATGCAAGTTGAGAGAGAGAGAGAGGAATTCTCCAAAATTTTCTCTTCAAAAATATTTTCTCACTCCTAAAATTTTCTAACGTTGAAAGCAAGAAGGGAGGTCCTCTATATATAAAAAATATGAGCCTCAGTCGAAAATATCTATATATAAACAGCTGGTGCAGTGTAGGAACAGCTGGCACAAATATCTGCAAAAAATTGACTTTTGGACACAAGTGGGCAGCAGGCCACTAGTGGGGGACACTTGGAAGGCCAAAACACCCAAAATGGCCAAATTTTGCACAACTGGTAGGCAGGCCACTATTAGTGGCCGGCCAGAAAAATCTACTTCTAGGTCCAATTTCAAATAGGCATATCTCCCTCATCATGCGGTCTAAGCACGTATTCAAAGAATGTTTAACTACAATGCAACTTAGAATGATGCGCCGAGCCTCAATCCATGCAAGACAAGTGGATGCAAAGCATGAGAAATGCCAAACAAAACATGATGCCCTAAACTAACCATCATAAGCAGGTAAATAAAAGGGAGAAAAACGTGAGGTTGGAAGACATACACATTATTACAACTGTGCCCTCACGCAAGAAGGTCCGAATAAACTAACTAGTTAAGCTAATTAACTTGCTATTACAAAACGAATTAACTAATTATTACAAACCGAATAAACTAACTATTACAAAACCAATTAATTAATGAACTACTCTAGCTAAGTAATACACTAATTATAACTAATGAAGTAAGTACACTAATTAATTAATTACAAATTCTAATTAACCAACACGAATACAACATGAAATAATGTAACTAAGCTAACTATTCAACACTGGGAAGCGAGGAATGCTCATGCATGCGCGGATTTCCACTCGAAAAATACACTGTTCTGTCGCCAGAACGCTTCTGTTGCACAGTAGAACATCTTTCACCTTAGCCCATGCTCTGTTCTATTCCAAAAACACTGCTGCTCAATTTGACAAAAGTGACCGGCAAGCCAGAAGTGGTGGACATAAATGGTAGCCTGCCATCCAGAAATGGTGGCCTGCCGGCCACTGAAGCTTCGTTCCTCCCGCTACAACAGAAAGCATACAGAGCACAAAACAGGGTATTCTTAAGGTATGTTTGTTTTCCTTACCCGTCCTTATCATCAAACTGCTCAAAGGAGTGGCAAGCTCAATTCACAAGCCATTAATCGATGTAATTTCATTGCAAGATGGCCTATGAACCAATGTGTACAATTTCAACAATTGCACAAAAAAAAGACTCTCAAACCTCCTCCCTATCATGGATTTATCAAAAGAAGTGGTTGACCTAGGAAACTTGAACCATTTCATCACTAGCAAGTATGAAACGCCTTAAGTTTCCATGTGTTCAATTAACGTCCGATTAAACACCAAATTGCTTATTATCTTGCATCATTTTTAGTCCCAATTTTATTACTTCATTTTAATTACCAACCATTCCTTAACCAATTGAGTCCAAAAGTGAGCTTTAAGTCCTCTAATGGAAAGGAGTACCAAACTAAGAGTTGTTTTAGGCATGAGAGAAGTGTCATGTCGTTGGTAATGAACCTTCAAAGGAATTAAACCATTAAGCACAATACCTCAATCTTATGCTTAAACAAATAACTAGTTTGAAATAACTTTCAAAGAAAAGAAAAAGCTAAAAAAAGGAGGGAGGTTGCCAAGGTGATTAAAGATGATCACAAGTATGGAAAGCTTAAAATAAACATTATCAACTCAAATAGGTTGGTGGCTAAGGCCTAAACCACCAAACCTATGAAGACTATTACACTACAAGCATGCTATACAAAGCTCAAATGTAATGGACAACCAAAAACAGTCCTAAGAAAGTGCTAAAATAGTCTTAAAACATGCTGGAATTAAGACAAAAATAACTAGAACCATAAGTTAAAACATGGAACATGTTAAGCTAGTAAACAAGCACAAGGAGGGGAGGCTATCCCCTCCATTTTTGGGACCTCAAAACATGGTTTTAGCCATTGAAAAATCTCTGAAATTTAGTATTTAAAAGCTCAAAAAAAGTTGACAAAGATATGGGAAACACAAAGGCAAAGGCCTAAGAAATGAGGTACAAAGAAGGGTGATCCACCCCTAATGGCCTTAAACCACAAGTTTTAGCCCAAAAAAATAGGTAATAAAAAGCTTAAAAACATCAAGAAAAGATGGAGAACACTTGAGCACCCTGTAACTGATCAAATAAGTCATCAATACATGGCAATGGGTATTTATTTTTCACAGTTACCTTGTTCAGTTCACTGTAGTCAATACACAGTCTCAGTGAGCCGTCTTTCTTTTTCACAAACAAAACAGGTGCACCCCACGATGAAGTACTGGGCCTGACGAACTTCTTATCTAACAGTTCCTGCAATTGCACTTTCAATTCTTTCAATTCAGTCGGAGCCATTCGGTAAGGAGCTTTAGATACTGGATGGGTACCCGGAATCACATCAACGGTGAATTCAATCTCCCTATCAATCAAATCCCCTGGCAGATTATCTGGAAAAACATCTGAGAATTCTCTGACTATGGGAATACTGTTCACATTAGCATTATCATCAGTAAATACAGTCAATACAGAACACAGATACCCTTTACAGCCCTTCCTAATCAATTTACAAGCTTTCACAGATGAAATCAAATACGGATGAGGTACTACTCCACTTCCATTAAACACAAATTCAGGCAAACCAGGTGGACGGAAAACTACTTGTTTCATTACACAGTCTATAGTAGCATGGTATTTCGTTAACCAGTCCATTCCCAATATTACGTCAAAATGATCAATGTTCAGTGACAGCAAATCAATATACAGATGTGTATCTCCAACAATAATTTCACAAGCAGGGTACATATATGCACAAGTCATGGATCCCCCAACGGGTGATGATACAGCTAACAGATAATTCATGGGTTCTAATGGTCTTTTCAGTTTTCGCGAAAAAGCATGCGACACATATGAATGCGTAGACCCTGAATCAATCAGTACATAAGCATTTTGAGTACAAATAGAGAGAATACCTGACACAACGGTCTCGGTATTCTGCACATCTCCCGGTACTAGGGCGAACACTCGGCTCTGCCTCATGGGCTTTTTCCCGGTAGCTTTGAGGTTCGGTTTTAATGCAACAATTGATGCTGCCACGCTTGGTGCAGCTTTACTATTGGCTTGTGGAGCAGAGCGGCAGTCTTTAACCATGTGGCCCACCTTGCCACACCTGTAACAGGCTCCGGATATTTTGTAACAGACCCATTTGTGCTTCTTGCCACACTCGGAACAGGGTGGTATGAAACCACTCCCTTGGCTGGGGCTAGTTGTTGACCCCGTATTCTGTTTCTTGTTCAATGGGTTATGTTTGCCTTTCTTGAATTTAAAACCCTGCCTTTTACCACGCCATTCAGACGTTGGTGTTTCAGTTTTCAGTGCCTCGATGTTCGATTCAGCCATCAAGGCTCGGTCAAGAACATTTACATAATTCGGTAGCTTCAAAACATTAATTCTGTCCAGTATCGCAGCATTAAGGCCGCCTTCAAACTTTCTGGCCTTCTTATAATCAGTGTCCACCATGTGTGGTGCATATCTAGCAAGCTCGGTGAACTTTGTTTCATATTCAGCAACGGACATTGTGCCCTGTCTCAGTTGTTCAAACTCAGTCACTTTTCTGTCCCTGACACACTGAGGGAAGTACTTTTCAAAGAAGGCTCCTTTGAATTGAGCCCAAGTCATTACAGTGTTGTCATCGCGGATAAGCATCCACCACCTTCTGGCCTCTTCTTGTAGTGTAAAGGTGGCCAATAGCACTTTGTGTGCTTCAGAACATGGAAAAATTTCAAACAATTTTTCTGTCTCAAGGACCCATGCTTCAGCTTTTAACGATTCTAGGCCTCCCTGAAAGGATGGCGGTTTCATTTTGCTGAACTTCTGGGTGAGAGCAATTATATCCCCATCATTAACATTCACATTCTGTTCTGGCTGTACCGGAGGATGAGGTGGGGGCTGTTAATTCTATTGTTGATCTAGTCTTTCAGTTATTAGTTCCATCATTCTCTCCAGTATTGCCATTCTTGCCTCAGAGGATGAGGATTCAGATTCATTTGCAGTTCTTGCATTATCCATTTCACTATAAGCAGTTATAGCAATTATAAACATAAGCAGTTGCATACTTAAACAGTTTATCACATTAGCATATATCCAGTCATGTCATAGTCACACATACTTTAACAAGTTCATGCAATGCCCTAATCGCTTTCCTAGGACATCCTATAGCTCATTTGGACACGTGTGTGTGGTATAACTCGTGGTTAAGTATCGCTCTGATACCACTCTGTCACGACCCAAACCCGCCCCTATGGGTTTAGCACCGTAACCAGCCGGTAATCCGAGATTACCGAAGGCCTGCTTAACAGTAATATAGTGAAACAGAGTACAGGGGCCTGGCGGAAGCCAATACAGTAAATAAACAATGTCCAATGAGCTGTGACAGTCTGTATGCCAAAAAGACTTTTCATATATACATATACACAGTGCAGAACAGTATGTACAACATTTATAATCATTCAGATCAGGGACCTAATCCCTATTAAACAGTACAGTAACAGTCTATACAGTCTACAAAACAGTTACGGAGACAGATGGGGGAAATTAAAACACCCCTAAGCCATAGCTTGATAAGCTCGGAACCTCGCAGTGAGGCACAGTGGTTGGCTTGCCAAAACTGGAGCTTACCCTGACGCTTCTAGCCGCGGTCTGGTGCCTGTACACCTACATATATATATATATATATATATGACCAGTGAGCTAAAGCCCAGTGAATAACATAATGCGTAAAGAGGTTTAGAATGAATGTCCTTACAGTAATGAAAACAATTCATTAAATCAGTATTTCAGTCGTTCAGTTAGTACAGTCATATGTGGTACATCCATTAACATAGCAGTACAGTAAACAGTAGGTCTTAAAAAACCGAATAGTCAATGATGGCCATCAATTAGTAAACAGTAATGGTTCCAACAAGGGAACCGACAGAGATCTTTGTAACAGTAACAGTCAGTAACAGTAATTGCTAAGGATGCCACAATACAGTTCAGAATAGAGAACATACATTCATTTTATTAACAGTATCAATTCAGAAACAGTACAGTTCAATTGTTCAGAAGATAATCATTTTTGAACATATCTTTACACAGTTGTTACCCACAGAGTTCTGGGCTATAGTTAGGCTAGAGCGTGTCCTCAGTCGCCAACCCTACACAGTTTACAGATTGAACACACACTAAGCTACACAGTTGGGAAAGATAATAACTTACTCCCTATCTCGACTCGGTGTGGTTCTACATCTATATCCTCATTAAGATGCCTTAAACTAGGCCTAAGAATGACTAGGATGAAATGAGGATGCAAAGATGCACTTTAAAAGCATTTTCAGAAAACAGGGGGCCCGCTCGAGTGTAGGTTAATCCGCTCGAGCGAACATGTAGACAAAGGTTTCCGCTCGAGCGCAGACTTAACCGCTCGAGCGTAATTCAAAATAGTCAAAAATGCTGGATAGGTGAAATTCACGCTCGATTGGGCGCTCGACACCCGCTCGAGCGTAAAACACAAGGTCCCGCTCGAGCGTAAATTACCCCGCTCGAGCTGACTTAAAAACAGAACAAAATGCTGGGAGCACGATTTCTACGCTCGAGCGCCAGTCACCCCGCTCGAGAGTGAGTTCAAAATCTGGAATTCTCAGATTTGAACCTCAAGCTCAAATTCAAGTACAAAGGTATCAAATTCGATTCTTTTGGGCCCATTTCCTGGAAAACACTTCAAAACTCATAGTTTAACATGATTCAAAGCTCAATTGTAAAAATCAAAGCCCAAAGGTAGTTCAAATAAATCCAATTTCAAACCAATTTTCATGAACAAGATGAACATGCAATATGCATGAAGTTAAATAACTTACAAGCCTCAAATACATGCTCTATTGAGCTAATATCTTCAAAGACAAGATGAATTCATGGACTTAACATAAATATGAGCATACATGTGACAATTTTCCATGGAATCAACTCAAAATTCAATAATATTGGTATGCATGCATGAATTAAGCTATAATTCAACACTTAAGAGCCATAGCTTGGCTCTAGACTTCAACTTGCTCTAAAACCATGCAAGAATCAATTGAATTCACAAACAAGAGGGTAGTTACACTACCTTAGGTCTTGTAGTTCAAGAATGGAAGCACAATTTTGAAATCAACCTTCAATCCCTTCAAGTTTCTAAACAAATCAACAAGGACAATGCAATTCTCTCCCTCATTATCTCTTGGTCGGCTAGAACTCTCAAAATGGCTGAAGAAAATGTTTGTCTGAGAGTGTACAAGGCTCAATATGTTGAGGTAGTGGGCTACCAAGGATGGCAAGTTGGTAAATACAAGTACTTTGTAATACAATGTTATTTAATCTAATTTAACCATACCAAATCAAATTTCAGATAAATACACCATAAAATCACATAAATTATGATGATCGTAAAACACTAATCCATTTCCGGTTCGGCCGCCGATAAAGCCTTCAATTCGCAATTTAAATACAAAGACATGAACAGATAATCAAACAGTCAACAGATAGAAATGCAATATAACAGATATACTTAATCAATTCAGTTTCAGATTCCAGTCAGTCAGTCCAGTATTTCAATCAGTTCAATTACCAATCATAATCAGTCTTAGTTTAACAGTAATCGGTAGTTTATCGGTAAACAGTGGTGAGGGTTGTTACAGGATCCGAACTTGAGCCCAACCTGAGCCCCTGGGCCATCATTTTGAAGCTTGGCCCGGCCTGTCGGCCCACTCAAGGCCCGGCCCGCCTGAGGCCCAGTATCTTTTTTAGTAGAAAATAATAAAATTTTGGTAGAAAAAATTAAAAAAATAAAAAAAAAAATAATCAGACCCACCCAAGCCTGGCCTAAGCCCGAGGCCCAGCTCACCGGCCTATCCAAGACCCGAATTCCCCTGGACCTGGACCTAATTTTTCAGCCGATGGACCAGCTTGGCCCAGTCTAAATTTTGACAGGAACCTATGAGGCCCAAAATGGGCCGGACCAAGCTCGAGTCTGAATGGACCGGCTAAACTGGGCTGGGCTAATTTTATACCCCTAGTGGTCGGCGTGCGTGAAATAAAACCATTTTGGGTGTGCATGGGTGAATAGATGTGTATTTTACACTCAACTTTAAGCGTGGTGGGAAGCATAATTTTTTTAGTTCCCAAGAAGAATGATTAGTTTAATATTGTTTTTGTTCTTTTGATGTGATGAAGTTTGGATTTGTTTAATGTTAGATTGAAGTGAGAATCAGACCCACTTGTTTAAGTGCAATATGCTTTGATTTTAGAGCACGTGAGCGGGACAGAAGTTTGAAAATATATCAAATTCTATATTAAAAAAAGAGAGAAAAGGAGAGGTAGACATGCACCAAAGCTGTCACTATATATTCAACATTTCGGTCGGCGAGCAGACAAAGAGGTAAGTTCTCAAATTTTGTATAAAAAATACACTCTAATTAAAAATATATCAAATTCTATATTAAAAAATAAGTTAAATTATAAATATATTTTTTGAGATTTGTTTAATATACAGATTGTCTCTTATAGTTTAAAAAATTACAAATATCTCTTTATTGAAATTTTTTATTTAATAGAATTAACTAAAAAAAATTCATAATTGCTCTCCTATACAATAATAAAATTACCTAAATTATTAATTAAAACATATTTATAATCTCATTAAAAACTGTTAATTAACTTGATAATTTATTAATAAAATGGACGATTTGTTATGAAATTAAAAATCTCAAGAGTTGGAATGTAATTTTCAGAACCACAATAGGTGATTTGTATTTTAATTAAACCTCTAAAAATGTATTTGTAATTTATCCTAAAAAGTAATAGTGGTACATAGCATTTTTTTGATGTATGGATGGATGTATTTTTAATTCTCAAGAGTGAGAGAGAGTGGGATGGGGATATCAGTCGTGCATGAAGGATAACTTTTGATCTAGAATTGTTGATTTAGTTGAATTGCCCCACGAGACATAACATTTTATTTTTATTTTTATTTTTTTTAACAGAACTTTTTTATTAACCATACAAAACCCACGAGACTTATTCTTACAAGAAATTATTTTTTTTCATTTTTTACTATAATTTTATTGGGTATATTTTTATATGGATAATTTTACAAAATTCATTTGAAAGTTGAAACCTCATATGTATTTATATTTTGATCTCAAATCTTTGGTAACGCAATTTGATAAATTACATTTTAATTTAATAATTTTATTTTCATTTATTAATCTCTTCATTAATTACACCGTGACTTTAGACACGAGTATACACTAATAATATTATATTTTTTATAATAAAATATATATTTACATTATTTATCTTTTAAAAAATGCTTTATCCCCCAATATTTGCCCACTAAACTTCCCCAATGATTTGGCTTTACTCTACCAACCAAAAAATCTACCATCATCATTACTTTCGATCCTTTATCTTTTTAAAAAGGAAGGTCACTGTAATTATATTAAAGATGTCAAATTAGTCATATTTTATTTTCTATAAATCTCAAGGTGTATCAATATAATTTATTCATCTCGGGGACCAAAGTGACATGACTCCCAAACTATAGGGACTGTTAGTATATGTTTAGATTATTTATTTAAGAGAAAATGGTAGAAAAATATAATTTAGAGAAGTTGTAAGGAATTAGGTCCCATAAGTAATTTTCTTCGGTGAGAAATTCATTATTTGTGAAATATTAAGATGAGAAGTATATTTTATTATTTTGAATAATATTTTATTTCTAATTTTACAGCTTAATTTATCTGTTATCTTTTTTTATTTGTTGAGTTTTATTAACTATCTATTCAAATTTATATCTAAATATTCAAATTTTTACCTATTTGTTCAATTTTATATTTATATATTCAAATTTTTTTCTTATTTGTTCAATTTTATACTTATATGTTTAATTTTTTTTACTCTAGCTATTTAATTTATGATCTTTTTAAATCAAATTTTATTCCTATCTGTTCAATTTTTTACCATGAATTTTATATGTTCAAATTCTATCTATTCAATTTTTTTTAAGTTTTCTATCTGTTGAAATATCAAGCCAAAACAAATCCTATCTATTCAAAAATTTCACTATATTCAAATATTTCTTCTCTCTATCTATCTCTCTTGTACTCTAACTTATCTGTTCAACATCATCATCAATAACAACAAATCCTATCTGTTCATCAATAACATCATCACCAAATATTATCTGTTCATTATCGCATTATCATCATCAACTATAATAATATCAAAAAATTAAAAATAAATAAATATAATTGTATCTACAGTACACAACAAGATCAAACTGATCCAAAATCACAACCAACCAAAGTAAATTAAAACATTAGCACTATCAATCACCATTTCCTAAAAACTTTAACCCTAGATATGTAAAAAACAGAGAGAGAGAGAGAGAGAGTGAGAGAGACAGAGAGAGAGAGAGAGTTGATGAACAAATCTAGATCTAGATCTTCTTTTCCATAGCATATGTATATATATAGTTTGTAGCGATGATATTGGTCAATTGAGACAGCTCTAGCAGCATCATTAGCTTCAATTCCTGTATTCAAAGACTCATAATCTCATATCCAAAATTAAAACAAACTATCAAAGAAGAAAAATAAGAGTAAAAAAGACAAACAATACGAGACAATACATATATACAGGACAATACTTATATATATAGATATATAGAAGAAGTATGTGCGTGTATACCTGGAGTTTGAATGAAGACGTTTCAAATACTAGGGCCACGACTGTCCTTGTTGGCCATGCCTTCGACTTGGGCAAGTTGAAGTCGTCGTTTCAAACACGAAACCCTTTGGAAATGTCCCAAATATTTTAGATATGGATCTAAAACAAAATTTGCACTATGTTTGGATTGAGTGATTTGAAGAGAAAAGAAAAAAAAATTAAGAGATATATATTTTTCTTACTTGTTTGAATAACTTAAATGGAGAGAAATGAGGAGAAATGGAGAGAAACGAAAAGAAATCCATTGCTCTTATAACCCTCATTTTCAATCTTCCCAGAAATGGAGATTGAGAGAGAAAAGAAACCAACATATTCTTATATTTTCATAATACCAAATCTGTCCCTGTAAAAATAAAAGAAATAAAATGATTGACAAAATATAAAAATGTTATTTTGGTAATATAATATAAAACAGTTTCTTTTATTTTCTCTTATGAAATCTAACTAAACAAAAATGAGAGAAATCGCAATCATTTATTTTATTTTATTTTTTACTTATTTAAACAAGAATGAGAGAAATCACAATCATTTCTTTTCTTTTCTTTTTTTCCTCTTATAACTTAAGTAATCATTTCTTTTTCTTTTTCTTTTTTCTCTCCTAGATTCCCAAACATAGTATTGGATTTCACGGTGGTAGTGGATTTGGATTTCAAGGCCGGCAATAGTAAAGCTACAGATCTGGATCTCGAGACGGATGAGGGCAGTGGAACAATGATGAAAAGGGGAGAGAGAGAGAGAGAGAGAAGATAGTGATTTTCTATTCTCACCTAACCTAAAACCCTCCTCTCCACTCCATCACCGAAAGCTGAAACGCTTTGGTTTTCACCGGAGGCAGCCATTGTTTCTAGTGAAAAAGTGATGACGGTGACAGACTTGGTGAGGGCGGCGATAGAGTAGACGGATGAGGGAGAAGACGACGCCGATGGCTAAAGAAGGCATATGGAGATTGGTAGAGGAGGGCAGAGAAGTGGTTATATTGAAGAGAGAGAAAGAGAGAGAGAGAGAGAGATTTAAGAGTAGAGAGATTTAAGAGTAGAGAAGAGAAGAGCAAGGCGATGGAAAGGCTTCTAACCCTAGGTAGGTATATATATAGTAAGGGCATTTTGGTCATTTTATCTACGTTTGTTATTTTGGATAAAATATTCCAATGTTTGAACCTTTAGCCAAACAAAATTAAGATTTGGATTTATGAATCGAGTGCCCTTTATTTAATCGAATTGACTCAAGTTTAAAGTCAAGATTCTCAAACCCAAGATCAATTCTTTAAACTCACCTTGAGTTAAACTTGAGTTCAAACTCGACTATTTTTTAACCTATCGAGGGACTTGGGGACCAGCAAAAGGACAACACTGTATTTTTATTTATTTTTTATTTTTTTATAATATATGCTACAAAAGTAATGATAATAACAGATTGGGAAAATTACCCAAAAGAAAAAAAATCAGGATTTGACTCTTATTATAACAATTCTAGTTTAGATCTGACCCATTTGTTACTTTCAGATCCAAGAATCCGTGTATTTAATTGTTGTTCAGCTCATTTCTATCTTTTTGTTTGTTGAGTTTGGCTACTGTGAGTTTTGGTTGTGATTGAAATAGGTTTTGAAGTTAGTTTTTCAAAGAGTTGTTTCGCTCGAGCGACCATTCTTGTACTTGAACGGTTTTTTGCAGTTTGCAAAACTACTGCGAGTTTGAATTCTTCATTTGAGCAGTCTTTCTTGCGCTCAAGTGAACTTTTACAGGTCTGAAACTATTAAGAGGGGGTCATTGTGTGCTCGTGTGGTGGTTTTGGTCAAGTAGTGTCTTCTTTTTGTGTCTGTTGCTCGAGCAACCATTTCTTCGCTCAAGCAGTCTGTGCATATATCAGTCTGAGAGATAACATTTTTTAGTCACTTTTTCATCTCTTCCTCTCTCTAAACATTCCAACACCCTAGATCTACTCTCTCTCTAGCTCTTAAACTTTAGCTCCAAATACTCTCAATCTATGAATTTTCTCACTCTAGTCCCTTAGAGAAAAATGTTGAGTACATCGAGGACTTCGTTTTAATTGAAGCATCTAGGGTTTTTGACGCTGTCAAATTCTACCCATTTTTTCTTCGTGTCTTCTACTTTGAGGTAGAGATTTCTTTGATTCTTTTATATGACTTTCAGTTAAGTTATTTGCTCTTTGAAAATGATTATTTATTTGGAAATTTTTGGTAAAACCTAGGGTTTGGTTTGAAATCAAAAGAGGGGCATTCCAAATTGATTCTTGAAAATGGTTGTAGGATTATGGTTGTGGAGAGTTGTGTTGAAATGGTGAAAATCTTTTCTCAAAATTGATTTTGAAAGAAAATGGGGTTACCCTAATTTTGGATATTTGAAATTGTGAAAAGGGAAATGGAAAATGATGTTGGATATTGTGGAATTGGAACAATGGTTATGTTGATGATGATGGTGGAGTTGGATAAGTAGTATCACTCTTATTATAATTGATGTAAATGTATCTTTTGATTGAAATTGTTACCCAAAAAGCAACCTAAGAGGGGGGTGAATTAGGTTTCTACAAATTAAAATTAATAATACCCCAATAAAATTAACTACTAGTACAACAAATTATTAACAAGCACAATGATGAACTTAACAGTAAATGATCAAGTAAAATAACAATGAAGTATAACTAACATACATGGTAAATCAAATGATTAACACATGAATATTAGATAGCTATAGCAATAGTAGGAAAGTAAAGAGATTAGGGAAGAAAAGACAAACATATTTATAGTGGTTCGGCTTCAACCAAGCCTACATCTACTCCTCAAGCTTCACTTGAGATTTTCCACTATCTTCTAGCTTCACAAGGGTGCTAGCAACCTCTTTACAAATGGAGCAATCCTCCATGGATTTTACATATACTTCACAAGCCCAAACCTTTGCAAATCTTAGGTGATTCACAATCACTCTCAAGATTTCAAGAACACAGTGTTTACAACACTTTTACAGATGAAATGGTATTTTTGCTTTCAAAGAAAGCTTACAATAAACATGTCTCAAAGATAGATATATAAAATGAAACTTTGATTTTTCTGTAAATCTCACACATGAAAGATGAGCTTAATGCTGTAAGGCTCAATGTATAATTTCTGAGAATAGATGTGAGAGATTATAGATCAAAGAATATTTTCAGATTTTTTGTAACTTGTTTACATTAGAGGCTTTGGAATATATAATGAAAATTATAGCCGTTTATAGCCATTGTATTCATTTGAATTTATAACCGTTTATAGCCGTTGTAGTCATTTGAATTTATAGCCGTTTATAGTCGTTGAACTTCCATCATTACCAATTTGAATATCTTCCACTCCATCATTACAAATTTGAATATCTTCCAGTTGAACCTTTTGGCTTTTTGAACCTTTATAGCCGTTTATAGCCGTTATACTTCCATCATTACTAATTTGAATATCTTCCACTTGAACTTTTTGAACCTTTTGGCCTGCTGCTGTGCTAAGCTGTTTGAACCTTTGTTTTGGGCTGTTTGAACTCCTGATTTAATCTAATATTAAATACATTCTAACAACATTTAGGATAAATGTTTAGGTGAGAAATAATGGGACAAAATAAATTTTGATTCTATTTTTCTCTTTCAAATAAATCATCAAAATAAATTTTGGATTCTATTTTTTCTCTTTCAAATAAATTAAAACATAATTAAATAAATCATCAAAATAAATAAGTCTAACAATCTCCCCCTTTTTATGATGGCACACAATGATGTTTTGATTTGATTTGGGAGTAACAAAAGGCTCCCCCTCAAGTCATGCTCCCTGAATTCATTTATAAATACATAGGTTAGCACATGTGTAATAAATAAACTTTAATCAATAATATGATATAAGATTAAGATATCAAACTATAAATACATAACATCAGATTAATTTGAAAATAATACCATAATACATAACATCATATAATTTTCTCCCGCTGTGACATTATCAAAAGAAAATTATGGCTCAGAATCTGGAGGATGAGGAGGGAAATGATAGTGATAAATGGCATCAAAAAATAGATAATCAAAATAGATATATACATATATATATATACAACTCTCCCGCGTCTCTCTCGTTTTTCGTAAAACGCGGTTGCCACGCGGCCTGGCTTTTGCTTCATTGGCCGACAAAATCAGCTCTCCTCGATTGCTGCTCACCTCGACTATCTCTCCCTCCTTGTCTTCTTCTCTTCAGCCTTCATCACACTCGTCTGCTTCTTCTTCTTCACCTCACTCTCTTCTATCTCTTCTTCATCACTCTCTTCGATCTTCGTCTTCCTCGAGAGATAGAACAGAGATACTGAGCAGAGCAGAAAGGCTGTCAAAAACTACTCTCCTTTCGATTACATCTCTCTCTCCTACTACATGGCCTCGTCTCGTCCCCTTACTCTCTTTCCGGATCTGAATGATCCCTCAAGTGTTACTGGGCCGAGTGCCCCCACGCCTACTCTTCCCAACCTTCTTATGATGTCGATTGAGTAAATAATGGCAGCGCAATTAGATATTGAAGCCAATCATTTCACACTAACATCATGTATGGAGACGGTGACTGAAGTCACAAAATTGGCGCATCGACTGCAGAACAGAACGAGTGAGCTCCACCAGGTCAACGCCCAACTCTCTTTACTCCAACACATGTACAAAGATGCACGAGCAGAAATAGGCGCACTGAAGGTTGAAAACAAAGAGCTTAAACGGAAGACCACCTCCATGGTCCGATTTGGAGCAACGTCGTTCTTGGCCTTTGAAAGTCAGCGGGAAGTCGTCGCTCTTGACGGAAGCACGGGGGCAAGGGCGTCAAGGGTCGCCCAAGGTGATAAAAAGAAGAAGAAAAAGATGGAAGATGCGAGTAAGTAAGATCGGCGTATGGCCAGAAAAAAAATGAATGGTGTTGTTGTTGTTTTTTTTTTTTATGTTTATTTTGATCGGCGTGTGGCCGTAAAAAAATGAAGGGTGTTGTTGATGTTTTTTTTATGTTTATTTTGATCGGCGTATGGCCGTAAAAAAATAAAGGGTTTTTTTTTTTATGTAAATATTTGTATTTTAATTTGTTGTTATGTTTATGTTTAAGTATTGAAAAATGAAATTAAAAAGCAAAGAAAAAAATAAGAAAATTAAGCCCAAACAAAAAATAATAATGAGAGACCAAATTGTTAATGAGTATATGAGAAGCATTAGAGCATGATCTAATTCTCAATTTCTTAGCAAGAGCATACCAATCTCAAGACTATAATAGACATAACAGTGCATAGATCAAACAAGGTTGCCAAGCAAGAGCATAAATATGGAGCTAAAGTTCAAGTCACTCTTCCTTGAGGAAAACGATCTTCCTCTTACATTATTAACAATTAATCAGCTCAAAGGTCATGTTGTAAGAATTAAGATACCAAAGGCATGGAGATACCAAAATAATCAGAGATACTAAAACAATCAAGTCTCTTTTTCTCCCCCGATGACATGTTCAACAAAATCAAGCACAAGGAGGGAGTATGGTACAGCATATAGGATAAAAGAATGTAAGACTCATTATAGCACAAATAATCATCTATATCAAGGTAGCTCTATGATACCAAAAAAATGATAGCACATACTGATCATACAATTGAAGCTTATACCATTTGACAATAATGGGCAAAAAAAAAATAGTAACATATAAACGTGCAAGCCCATAAGTTTGATATCAAAAACAGAATAGAAACTGAGAGGATTTTAAAAAATAATCAAGTTTAAATTCTTCCCCTTTTTCATTTGGCAAAATCAATAGGAGATATGATAAATGAAAGCTCATAACTGAAATGTTCTCATCAATAATATCAAATAAGATGCCAAAATGATACCAACATGCAATCTACCAAGGATACTAATATGCAATCTAGAAGATTTAACAATCATAGCTCAAGCATTACGTAGAATACCAAATATTGCTCAAAATAGGTTAAACTCAATATAATCTCATGGAACTAATGTAATTCCAAAAAAAAATGAAGCATGTTCAAGGTATAGCAATCCATATGCCAAGAAAAATCATGAATTTCAATATGTACCACACATTTAATCATAGGCATGATTTTTAGGTAAGAGCATCATCACTGAGTATACATTGCAAATCATATGAAGCATAATCAATCTTTTTCATATCAAAGTAATAACAGTATTAGCTGAAAGGATATAAGATAGAATTTTTACCTTAACAGCTTAAGAGAGTGTATGAGGCATACCTTTGGTTCATGAGTTAGAAGTTTTTCAATTTTCAATTTTCTTTCATGAGGAGTTCATCTCAAAAGGGTTTAACAAGTATGTCAGCAAAATGATTTCTCCCCCTAAGTTGGTGTTACCCTTTTCTAATATGATTTTGTGTAAATATAGCATTCATAGAACAGTCACTATTACTCAATAAAAATACAGTACAAATCACTTCTTATCACAAACTCAAAAGGTGAAAAATAATTCAATGATCAAACAAGAGTTTGGAATGTTATTTTTCAGAATTTTCAAAATGTAGCACATAGCATAATATGCATAAGAAAATAGTGTTATGCTCTTTGTTTTATTAAGAAATGATGCAACAATCTCATTTAATCACATAACATTATCAAGAGGCATTTTCATCAATTTAATCCACATACTCAAGTGTGATAAAACATTTTACTTAATGTAGAACACAACATGAATGTTATAAACAATTAATTCAATAATTTATCAATCAAAAACATTTCATGAGATATATGCCAATATAATCCATATTCAAAAGATATTCAATAGGATAGATGCAAAGTCTCTACAAACGTATGATACTTCTTTTCATTTAGACATTGTTGATGGATCATAATCAAGGAATTTCACAACTCATTCAAATATTCCAATGTAAAGCATATAAGCATGAGATCACACTTGAGCATATTGTTGAGATCACAAATGTAGAATTCAAAATATAGATAGTATACATCTCAAAAACATGCTATGACATCAAAATTGATTCTACAAAAACATGACTCAAAAAGGAATTAATATATTAGTATCACTACTAAAAAAAATACTTTTTGCAACCGCTACAAGCTGTCGCAAATAATAAAAAAACAGTCGCAAAAGACTTTTTGTGACGGCCCATGCGACAGCAAATGAGGGTTGCGAATGTGGGGGTGGCAAATACTTTTTGCGACCGCAAAACAGCAGTCGCAAATTATTTGCGACCGCCTAACCTACTTATAGCGACTGTTATTTTGCCGTCGCAAAAGAGTTTAAAAAATGCCTACAAGGTATTAGCGACCATCTTCTTACCGTCGCAAAAAAAAATAAAAAAAAATACCTACAATCATATATGTATATATTCAAATATTATATACAAAAACGTAAAAACATATTTGCAAAAATCTCAACATTCATGCATTATTTTCCATTTCTTCCCTTAATAAAATTCTCTTTCTTCAACAAAAAAAAAAAAAAAAAAGTACAACAATAATAAGGAGTTCCTGAAAGAATCCTACAAAGGTTTTTCATCTCTTGCAATTACAAAGAACATTTGAGGTTATCATAGTTCTAATTCTAAGAATCCTTCATAGTCTTGTTACAGAGTTAAAAGAAGAGCAGTAACTCTTGAGATTACAGACATCTTCTGATTTCATCATCTGCTTTAAGAGAGAGAGAGAGAGAGAGAGAGAGAGAGAAAAAAAATTGCACCAAACAAGCCCACATGTTAGCTACATTTTTTACCAAAATCATTTAAAGGAACATTTTTTTGTTTATGAACTCAGACTAGAAGCATGGTTTTAGTGTGAAAAATTGGAAAGCTAATTCTCTGTTCAATAAATATTGAGAATACGAGCTCCAAGTGTTTGAACAAAATTGTAACAAAAACAGAGAGGAAAGTAATGAAGCATGTAAATTTATCAGAAATGGTTCAAGCAATTTCACCATGATTCCTGGAACTGAAGGAGGCACTCTCCTCTTAAGCATAGTGAGTGTATGTGGCAATGGTCTCTGGAGAAGCTTTCTCCTTATGCTCAGCTCCTGGGGTTACCATGCTGGGCTTAAGTAAGATACCTTCAAACATCACATTGTTCTCAGCCAATTAGTAGAAGACTTCTGCCCAAACACGCTTCGCCACCTCTAGTGTCCTCTCAATAGGGTGCTCCCCATCAAGAAGAATCTCAGGTTCCACAACAGGCATAAGACCATTATCCTACACAAGAAACCAAAAAGTTTAAAAATTTGATCCTGGAAAATTAGTGTACCATCGGAAAAGAGAAAATATACTGAATGATTAAGAGTGATAAACAAACCTGTATCGAACAAAAATTTCCCTATGCTTTAATAGCTTCACTTCTAATCTGTTTATTATACTAAATCGCAGAATGACAAGACAATATTCTTATAGAAAACTTCTATGAATTTATCAAAGTCGAAATATTGAAGACTAGAATAACTCAGAATTCTACCACACACAATCAAGCAGAAATGGTGAATTAATTTGTGACAAGAACTTAAATGAACATATGTGAGAAACAGTCAACAACCTTAGACTTTGCAAAATTCTCTCACTGTTTTATCAACCCCAATACAAATCATAGCTTATGGATAATGAGGTTCTGATGTAAACACTCAATCAGGATAGAATGTGAAGTTGACATAAATGTTTATGCTTGCTTTAGATGAATAATTCCTGTCATCATCCTGAATCCATTGCCGAGCAGGCACTTGTCAAATATATTACAAGACAAATTTTACTTAGCCCATTTGCACTCTATAGTTGCCAATAATTAAAAAATGAAGTTATCATTTAATAACTTCCCTTTATGCATAATACACTTGTGCAACAAAGCTATATCAACAATTTCCTTCCTCTGTTCAATTTAGACAAAATATCCTCTATTTCTTACTTTGAGAGAGAGAGAGAGGGAGAGAGAGAGAGGGGTCATACCTGAGAAATGCCAGCATAACGAGCAAGTCCCCATGCTGCTTCTTTCACAGCCAAAGCAGAAGGACCACAAGGAATGCTGACAACTGTGCGCCTATAAATTTCATACAGAAATGTAAATAAAGTATTAAATCATGACATTTACTCTTCTATGTCAATTGAAACTAGTACTACTATTCTTTTGGAGCCTTACCACTTTGCAAAGCGAGCACCTTGCTTATAGTATTCGGCAGATCTAGAAGCCAATCCATCTAATCCCTGGCACCAAGATTCATTGTTGGACCCTGGTAGGGGAACTAAATCCTGAAAACATGTGTAAAAAGTGGGAGAGTTAAATTAACAAGACGAGGATATAAAGAAAGGTTTAGTGTAATTAACTTGAACGAGAAAGCATACCTTATGGACTTTGATTCCAGGTACAATGTTTTGCTCACACAAGCAATTCACAAACTTCTTCCCGTCTGTTGTTGACTGGTAAAGTGTCTTCTCAAACAGAATTGCACCAGAAATATACTCACCCAGGCCAGGCGTAGTCAACAAAAGCTGTCTATAAGCCTGCCTGTTCACTTTAGTGTTGTCCAGGCCAATAGATGATAATCTCTTCCCACAGGTGGCGTTTGATTCATCAATGGCAAGGATGCCACGACCAAGAGATACAATAGATTTCTACACCATCAACGAAGAAACCCATAGCAAATAAGCACTGTGTTGCACATTCATACTCTCCAATATATAGAAAGTGTGATAAATTAATGATACAAAGCATCAAGAGAAAGTGGAAATTCCATGATTTATACTAACTTTACAATGGTTCAACTTATAACATCTTTTTGAAAATAACTAAACAATCCGTAAAAGGAGAAAACAGTTTCTTGAGAAAATTTCAATAAGCACTCCCTCAAGTTAATGAATGCCAAGCTCGCACTAACTTGAGGCTTGACCTCTTGAATCTAAGCTTCAAGAAACATTAATGAGTTTAAGTAACTCTATCCTTTCATGAGAAGACAAGATTTGCTGGTTCCTCATTCCCAATACCAATTCAACAAGCCCTAATTCTTTTTTAAAAGATATCAAAGCTGGAGCATGAAGCAGTAGAAGATATTTTGTGCAATGAAGAGTTGAAGTAAACACACTTGAGAATTTCTTTAGGTAAAGAAAACCAACAAGAAATAAAACAATGCAACACACTTGTTTTGGCTGTTATGTTCTTCCACAACCCACGAAGAAGTGATCCCAACAAAATTTCTCCCATCATTGATTTCAAATTATTATTATTCTTTCGGACAGATTTAACAAAACAATGATCAACAACAGTGGATAAGGTGTCATTCCATCAAGGCAAAAACTTGAACCTTATGAAATCTGGACTCAAGAAATAAATAAAAATGTAAGCAAAAAATTGTACCTTTGGCATTTTAAGGTTCCTGGGCAAATTTTCTCTAATAAAAAGAGGATGTTGAAGACCATAAGAGACGTCTAAGAAAGAATAAATTCAAAGAAAAGACAAGATTTAGAATATTTGTTCAATTTCAAGGTGGTTTCCATTTGGGAGATTGATAGCTTCATAGATATGTAACATCTCTGCACAATTAAGCATAACCCTCCCTTCATACAAATTTCCCCATTTCAAATGAAGATGGATTCAATTCCAAGTTTCTGGTAAAAACTAAGCTAGTTGGCACCTTCATCCACCTTTTATTCCTTGTATATATTGGAATAAAATTTTGGGGTAATGTTTCATGTATATGATTTTTTTGTTTTTTTAATCTTTAAGTTCCCAATAAAAATGAGAGCATAGTAGTAACTTCCTGTACAAAGTTTACTTTATAACAAAAAAAAGGAAGCAGCATCATTATATTATATGTTAGTGTGGAGGATTGTATTTGAGAAGCAAAGGGTTGCCTTCATAAGAAATCCAGCATCAAATGCTTTACGCTCATCATATTCAAAAGAGATGTTTTGTGGTGCACACAGTGATTGGCCATAGACAATTTAAACACCCACTATTGATCCCTAGCAAAACTTACATGTAAAAAAACAACCAATAACTTTTTCCTGTTTTGAAATGTACATATTCCCACTTGTCACCATTTATCACCTAAATTTTACATGGACTTTCCTAATCACTGGATTTTGTAATACTCACATTCAATGCATTTTGTGGCTTGCTTTTTTTTGTTGTTGTTTGAGTCTGTGGTGCACCACAGCATGTTTCCTCATCCTACAAAAGAAATCAACGACAATTCTAGTCTTTGTGCTTCTAGTACATATACAGGAATTTGAAATTTCTCTACTGTTGGGCAAAGATCAATCAACTGGAGTATTGTCTAATTCTTGCAGAGGTTGAACAACTTTTGGGACAAGAAGAAAGAGATATTTTACAATAGAATGCAACTCCTAACTTGGGTAAAATATCAACAGTAAGTGGCCAAAGTAATGAACAACCTATTATTGAATAATTTTTTTTTCCCATCTCCTCTATGGGTGTGACAGTAGCCTCTCCTAATAATTACCTGCTTCTTGGTTAGTATTATTAACTAGAGAGTACATTCTTCTTATTTAATTGCTACCTTGGCATTTTTCCTATGAAAAAGGAATTGAAATGCACATTTTGTTGTTGATTAATAGGCTAATTAATCCTGTAAACTCTCGTGACTCTTTTATCTTAGGCGAAATGGAACCCTTTCCATTCTCTAGGGCTTACGGGACAGATACATTACATGGACATGTTACTTGGAAATGGGCTTCACATTGACCTTGCTGATAAGGTAAGACTTGTCAATTTCTCAATTCTATGCTTTCAATACTAGAATTGGGGAAATATATATATTTACACAGAGCAAGTAATATTCATCTAAACTAGTTTGCTTCAGATTCATATGTCTATGCATACACAATCAAAACAACCAAATATTCAGCTAAACTATTTGTTTAGGAATCAACCAACACAAGCCTCAATTAATATCCAGCTAAACTAGTTTGAATGAATTACAGTTAGAATGAATGATCAAATTATAGTGAGAATGAATTACAGTGATCGAATTACAACGAGAAAGAGAGTTAGATTGAATGAATGATTCAAAGAGACTCACTGAGTTGAGAGAGAGTGAGAGAGTTCATACCGTTGGTGATCTATAGAGCGAAATCGATCACAAGCAATCCCACAGTTCTTGAGAATCGATCACCCCCAGTTTCTTCAGACGATCGAGCAAAAGAAATCAGATTTCACAACCGAGCGAAATTAGAATCTTCATCACGACCATGGTCTCTTCTTCAGATGATCGAGCGAGCGAAATCAGATTTGGGGAAATCAGTCGGAAGTGTGAGAGTGAAAAGGGTTAGGGCAGAGGTATAACAAAAGGCCAAAATAAATAAAAGAGAAAATTACTAAGGTTGCTGTTGCAAATACTATTTTTGCGACGGTCAAATAATCAGTCGCAAAAAATTAGTCACAGCAAGCCACTTTTCTAGTAGTGTATGAAGTCATATATAAGATGTGAAAAGTATGCTCACAAAAAAATTTATCACTTCTTATATCTTTTTCATAGCAATGGATGACATGATATAAAATGTTAATGAATATATGAATCATTCATATTCTAATAAGCATTCATCAAAATAATATAATTCTCATTTTTTAGTTCAATGAATGTTTGAAAGAAACTAGCAGAACATGACTTAGCAAACTTAGTACAATTAGGTTAAATGGAAGCAATAATTAGACACAACCTATTGTACACAAATCACACCTTAAAGAATATAGAACTTTAAGCTTAAAGGTGTGTTAGGAGTTAATCCTTCATTTACCTCTTTGGAATCTTCACCCATACATTACCTCTATTGTTCATTTTGGTGATTTTCATTTCATCATTCTTCTTCTTGTAGGAGCTGATTTTGCTCTTTAGATTGAACACTCTTGTAGTGCATTTCCTCTCGATGTCCTTGGTGTTCTTTGAGATTCCACCTACAAAATATCTTGATTTCTTTCTTGGTACCCATACTTTCTTGGGTCCATGGGGATTAGTCTCAAGAATGTTTAATCTCATAAAAAGTTTAAGAGGATCAAAACCAATGCCTACTTTGTCAAAAAAACATCCTTTATTTCCAAGAAGCTTGTTGAGGTTTTCTTTTCCTTTTACAAAATTTTCAAAAGTTTTGTTTAAATCCTCGATATTGTTTTTCAAAATGTTTTTCTCACTGGCAATAGACGTAAAGTCATTTTTCAAAGTAGCATTTTCTATTTTTAAAACACCCACATCATTTGAAAGAGAAGTAACTAATTTCTTTAATTTAGAATTCTTAACACAAACGTTTCTAAATATGTCATGTAATTCATTGAAAGCACTTTCAAGTTCTACATAATTAGAAATTACCTTATCATGAGTGGATTCTTCTTTTTCAAGAGTCATGAGACACAGGTTGGCTACTCTATCATTTTCTCCCCAAATGACTTCCTTTTTGCTGTCATCCATCATTGAAAGTTCATGAGCCATGAGTGAGCCTATGAGTTCTTCAATGCCTAATTTTGTCAGGTCTTTTGCTTCTTGGATAGCTGTAACCTTAGCTTCCCATTCATTTGGCAAAGACCTAAGTATTTTTCTTACAAGCTCATCATTAGTATAAGATTTACCAAGAGATTTTAGAGCATTAATAATATTGGTAAATTTATAAAACATCTCAGAAATAGATTCAAATGATTCCATAGTAAAGAGTTCATAATCATGAATAAGCATGTCAATCCGAGACTCTTTTATTTGGCTAGTTCCTTCATAGGTGATTTCAAGTTTATCCCAAATCTCTTTAGCAGTAATATACCCAGAAATTTTATTGTACTCATTTGCATCTAGTCCACACACAAGAATAAGCTTGGCTTTAGCATTAGCTTGAAGGAGTTTTGTCACGACCCAAACCCGTCCCTAAGGGTTTAGCATCGTAACTGGCCAGTAATCCGTGATTACCGAAGGCCTGAATAACAGTAATACAATATAAAAGGGACTGGCAGAAGCCAAACAGTAATAACAAGGTGTCCAATGAGCTGTGAATACCTGAATGGGAAAAACTTTTATGGACTAAACCACATTCATAACCATATATATACATATCAGATACACATAGTATGCAGGTTAGGGATCCAATCCCTTCACCATAGCTGTGTAGTCAAAAGTCTTAAACATTCACTACATTAACAGAGACAAAAAGGGTGAATCTGAAGCACCCCAAAACAGCCTTGGCTCGAGCAGACTCGGAACCTCGAAGTGAGGCACAATGGTTGGCTTGACAAAACATGAGCTTAACTCGACGCTTCTAGCTTTGGTCCGGTGCCTGGCCACCTACATACATATATAAACTGTGAGCTAAAGCCCAGTGAATAACAAATGTGTAAAGGGGCTATGAATGAATGTCATTTCAGTAATTAAAACAGTCAATTGCATCTGTAACTCAGTTATTCAATCAGTGGCTCATATTTCTTGTCATAACAGTCATTTAAGAATCATTAGTCATACGTGGTACATCCAATAGCAGAACAGTACAGTAGGTTTTAATAGGCTGAACAGTCAGTTGATGGCCATCAAAACAGTAAACAGTAGTAGTTCCAAACATTGGAACTGACAGAGATCTCTGTAATAGTATCAGTAACAGTAACAGTAGCAGTAATAGTCAGTTGCCATGGATGCCACGAGTACAGTTAATAAAATAGAACAAACATTCATTCAGTAAACAATATCATTTCAGGAAGCAGTACAGTTAATCATTCAGAAAATAATTATAATTTAACATAGCTTTACAACATTGTTACTCACAGATTACCGGGCTATAGGCAGGCTAATCAGCGTCCTCGGGTGCCAACCCTACACAGTTGCAGAGCGAACACACACTAAATTACACACTCGGGATTAATAACTTAGCCCTTAACTTGACTTGGTGTGGTTCTATAACATTATCCTCATTATAATCCTTTAAACATGGCCTAGGAATGCCTAGGATGAAATGAGGATACAAAAATGTACTTAAAAACATTTTTCAAAACATGCTGAAAACAGGGGTCTCGCTCGAGCGTAGACTCCTTCGCTCGAGCGAGCTTACCAAATGAGAGAGGTCGCTCGAGTGTAGACTCCCCCACTCGAACGATCTGCAAAAATGTGAAAAGTGCTGGTTACTGAAATTCTCCGCTCGATGCTCGCTCGAGCATGAGACATAGTTTTTCGCTCAAGCGTAGGTCTTGTCGCTCGAGCGTGCGTCTGCACACGCAAAAACCTGAAAGCTTGTAATTTATGCTCGAGCCAACATTCCGCCACTCGAGCGGAATTCTGAAAACAAAGGTGGTCGCTCGAGCGTGAAATCCTTCACTCGAGCGAGGAAGCCAAATTCTTGGTTTTCCAGATTTGCTCCCAAGCTTCAAACCATGAATCAAACGTGCCAAAACTCATCCTTTTGGGCCAAATTTCTGGAAAACACTTAGAAACTCATAATACAACATGTTTTAAAGATCATTTCATAAAATCAGAGCCCAAAAGTATGGCAATTGAACACAAATTCAACTTCAAATAAAGAACATGATGTAATTATGCCATGCATGTGTTTATTTGAATTCATAGCCTTTAACACATGATCAAATGAGCCATTCTTTCCAAAAACATAATGAATTCTTAGATTATAACTATAATCTGAACATGCATGGAAGAATTTCATGCAAACTAACTTCAAAACTCCATGATATGGACATGCATGCATGACCTAACTTAGCTCCCATGAATTTAAGCTCAATTCTCCCATTAATTCACCTATTTAATCCACATGCAAGTCCTAGATGACTCAATTTCAAGATTAAGAGGTTGAGTCCTTACCTAGGCTTCTCAATTAAGCTTTACTTAAGCAAGGTTCTTGAGCAAATGTACAATTCTTCAAGGCTCCTTCAAATTCCTCAACATTTTCAAGCAAAACTCTAATTGAAACCAATTCTTCCTATTCTCCATCTCTCTCACGTCTTGGGGCAAGAAGATGAATAAATAGATGATGTCAAACATGTAAGTAATGAGAACCAAAACAATAGTTTTTAAGGGAGCCCACTCAAGGGCAATTATGTAAATAACTTACATTCAATTAATCTAGCATTATTTATTCTAATTTAATCATTCCAAATCGGATTTTAATTAAACCCACTATAAAATTCTATAAATCCTAATTAGCATATAACCCAAGTTGATTTCTGAATCAGTTGCCGATAAGGCTTTCAATTCACAATTTAAAATCAAAAATCAAAACACAAACGGATCGTCCTATATCAAACAGATAAGAATGCAATTAAAATAACATACTCATGTAATCAATTTAGGATTTCATCTTAATCAATTACTTATCATGCTTAATCATGAATTAACGCTAATCAGAGGTGAGGGTTGTCACAAGTTTATAATCACGCTCATCAAATTTATCCTTAAGTTTAGGCACACTGATATGGTCTATTACCTTGGTAGGAATTTTAGAACCTTTAGTAATAATGAGCCACAAAGCATAATTGGTAGCTTGAATATACAAAGTCATTTTTTCTTTCCAATGAATGTAATTACTACCATCAAAGAGAGGTGGTCTATTATTAGCTTGTCCTACAACAGAGTAAGTAGAATATATGGTTGTTATGGATCAAAAACTCAAGATTGTTAAATCTAAACAAGAGACCCATGCTTTGATATCAATTTTTACCCAAAAAGCAACCTAAGAGGGGGGTGAATTAGGTTTCTACAATTAAAATTAATAATACGCCAATAAAATTAACTACTAGTACAACAAATTATTAACAAGCACAATATTGAACTTAGCAGTAAATGATCAAGCAAAATAACAATGAATTATAACTAACATACATGGTAAATCAAATGATTAATACATGAATATTAGATAGCTATAGCAGTAGTAGGAAAGTAAAGAGATTAGGGAATATGGGACAAACGGATTTATAGTTGTTCGGCTTCAACCAAACCTACATCTGCTCCTCAAGCTTCACTTGAGATTTTTCACTATCTTCTAGCTTCACAGGGGTGCTAGCAACCTCTTTACAAATGAAGCAATCCTCCACGGATTTTACATAGACTTCACAAGCCCAAACCCTTGCAAATCTTAGGTGATTCACAATCACTCTCAAGATTTCAATTTCTAATATGATTTTGTGTAAATATAGCATTCATAGAACAATCACTATTACTCAATAAAAATACAGCACAAATCACTTCTTATCACAAACTCAAAAGGTGAAAAATAATTCAATGATCAAACAAGAGTTTGGAATGCTATTTTTCAGAATTTTCAAATTGTAGCACATAGCATAATATGCATAAGAAAATAGTGTTATGCTCTTTGTTTTATTAAGAAATGATGCAACAATCTCATTTAATCACATAACATTATCAAGAGGCATTTTCATCAATTCAATCCACATACTCAAGTGTGATAAAATATTTTACTTAATGTAGAACACAACATGAATGTTATAAACAATTAATTCAATAATTTATCAATCAAAAACATTTCATGAGATATATGCCAATATAATCCATATTCAAAAGATATTCAATAGGATAAATGCAATGTCTCTACAAACGTATGATACTTCTTTCCATTTAGACATTGTTGATGGATCATAATCAAGGAATTTCACAACTCATTCAAATATTCCAATATAAAGCATATAAGCATGAGATCACACTTGAGCATATTCTTGAGATCACAAATGTAGAATTCAAAATATAGATAGTATACATCTCAAAAACATGCTATGACATCAAAATTGATTCTACAAAGATATGATTCAAAAAGGAATTAACATACTAGTATAAAGTCATATATAAGATGTGAAAAGTATGCTCACAAAAAAATTTTATCACTTCTTATCTCTTTTTCATAGCAATGGATGACATGATATAAAATGTTAATGAATACATGAATCATTCATATTCTAATAGGCATTCAACAAAATAAAATAATTCTCATTTTTTAGTTCAATGAATGTTTGAAAGAAAATAGCAAAACATGACTTAGCAAACTTAGTACAATTAGGTTACATGGAAGCAATGATTAGACACAACCTATTGTACACAAATCACACCTTAAAGAATACAGAACTTTAAGCTTAAAGGTGTGTTAGGAGTTATACCTTCATTTACCTCTTTGGAATCTTCACCCATACATTACCTCTATTGTTCATCTTGGTGATTTTCATTTCATCATTCTTCTTCTTGTAGGAGCTGATTTTGCTCTTTAGATTGAACACTCTTGTTGTGC